>SKCR01042766.1:0-81047 GCA_019454045.1 Zanthoxylum bungeanum
ATTTGGACTTTATGGTAATGGTTTTGGGCCCAATTGGATCCAACCAATTTAGCCTAAACCAAACTTGGCTCAACCAAGCCCATTAAGCCCAATTACAACTTTACAAGCCCAATTAATTTAATTTCAAAATTTTAAATTTCATAATTAAATTAACCAAAGTGTATGCCATTATTAATTAACTAAATTAACATTTCTAAAACATCAATTAGCCTAATTAATTATGCTTATCATCAATATATGTCCAACATATTTGAATCAAAAAATCACATCATTTTCATGCTTCTTATGTCAAGGCATTTTGGGGATTATTTATCCAATTCAAAATTCAATCCAATTAAATCTCAAATCAACATTTCCCAATTGTTTCAAGTCATCCAATGATCAAAGAAACAAAAAATACCATGAGTTAGGGCAACTCAACCATTCGGCCAAGCCAAAGGATTTGGGGAAAATTTGTCCAATCCAATTTTCATCAAATTGAAAATGCATAACACTATGTTATCAAAATTTAAGCATACTCAAACAATCAATTTCACTCAAACATGCTCAAATTAATTTTGCCCAAATTTTACCCTAATTTGTTTCTTGCTCAAAATGGCTCTGATACCATTGTTGGGTTTCTATAAAGTCCCAATGATCAATTCAAGCAATGAAATCATGTGTGAATACATCAAGAAGTATGGCGGAATCATACTCACATTGAACGGCTATGCGATGCGATGAACAAAATCCTTGTGCTCCTCCTATAAGCTCTCGGCAGTTGGCTTTTTGTTCTCCTCCAAAATTCGGTCATGTCCTCCATTGATGCTCCAAGCTCTAAGCTTTGCAAATGGTGATTCCAAGCTCATGAAAAAGATTCCCTTCACCTTCGTATGTCCTCTTTTGAGTGCTAGCTCTTGGTGATTTTTACCACAAAAATCACCATCTTCATCCTTGTACATTCGGCCATGGAAGAAGGAAATGGCTTCATAGCCGAGGGAGGGAGAGGAGGGAAATGGTTCCAAACCGTGAGTTGTTTAGAGAGAGAGAGAAAAATGTGTTAAGTTTTTGTGTATCTAATACTCAAAAATCAAATCCAAAAAATTGTAAAAGCCTTTCCAAAAGTCAAATACAATTTTGGAGCCAAAAAGCAATTGATGTTTTCCAACTACCACCATCAATCACAAGTGACATGTGGTCACATCACTCAAAATGACTAGACATCACATCAATCGATTGACTAGTGATTTGATGCTAGATGTGACTTGTGGGCCGCACTTAAATTCACAATGCGAGTGCGCCCGCAAACACTCTCGGGCTCGGGTTCGCTAATTCCGAATTAACGAATTTTCTGTTGCGACGAATTTAAATCTAATTTAATTAAATAACTTTGCCTAGCAAAATTACTATTCACGTCGCTAACGAATTAATTCTAAATTAACTCGTTCGCCCGAATTAAAATCTAATTTTAATTCCGCGTCGAAATCCAATTTCGTATAATATATCGAATATATTATTTTATCGATTAATTCCAAATTAATTGTTCTCTCTCTTTAATTAATATTTTATCCCAGATAAAATATCTATGTAATTAATCCAAGATTAATTTTCTCTCTCTTATAATTAATCTCAGATTAATAAAGTGTCAGTCATACGTCATCGGTGAATCTTCGGGAAGCGACCCATGAGATCCACGGATATGTTGGCAGTAAATCTAGTCGTCGGACTATCCGAACACGTACGTACCTAGTACTACGTTTTTACCGATTTACAAGACATGGTTGGCTTCTAGCAAAGCACCGTGCCTACCCAATTCTCCAGAAATATTCTTATTGGAATATGTGATCTATATCAGGCGTAGTATATGTAGTATTGCGTATTTCGATCCAGCATCGGATGTCACTGCAAGGCCTGGGCCTGGAATCGTGTCTGCCCCGTACGAATCACATATCGGATCTCTGGTAACCAGTCTCTATAATCGGATAATCATGACCTAGTCATATTATCCCGATGACTTCAGTACATAAGATAACCAGTTCCGTATCCTACGTGATCATCATCTCCACTATGACTGGAGTGATACTTCCATCTCGACATCACACCCAATACACTATGATTCTCAATATACCCAGAAGAGGCGTACACATAACCTGTTAAAGCCCTGGACGACCAAAACCAAAGTATATTGATTGTCGCAAGTATTAGCGGTGCAAGTCTCAGGTTAAGACCAAATACATCTACCCTGATTCGGACTTCCATAGACACATAGTCATACTACCAATGGAATTCTGAGGGGTCTATCCAGAGCGAAGCTGTTCCCGTACCATCGATAAACACAATCTCCTATTACACTTGCATGAGTATCCTATACCCAAATATATGAAAACTATGTCGTTATGCTCTCACAACGCGCACAAGTGTAATACTAGTCTTTTCCGCATTATCGATGTCCAATCTCGATAATACTACGACTAGGGATATTTAATGATTAAACCTTCGTGGATTGATACTGTCTCATATCATCTCAATCCGGAACTAATCATATGGACCTTTTATCATTTATACATCTTGGTAATCTAATTACAAATGATAAAAGAGCAATTTCCTTTGTCACATAGTTAATTTGTACAACAACATCATGATCTGTACAAATAGTGATACTATGGGCCATATTGTCCAACAATAACTTGCTCTAGAAAATTCCAAATCAAGATCCGTAAAATTAAAAATAAAATAGACACATAGATATATCATATGTAAATAATTTAGCCTCAGAAACCTTAAGATTAATTTAATGAAATTTTTCTAAAGTGACAGCGTTGTAAAAAAAATGCACACACTACAAGAAAAAAGGCTTTTACTGATACTAAATTAGTGTCAGTAAATGGTTTTACTGACACTATATAAATGTGTCAGTGTTGCCGCAGCCAGAAATCACTGACACTAGTTTCTAGTGTCAGTAAACGTTAATACTGTAGTATCAGAAAATTATTGACACTATGGTATCAGTAATCTCTCACACTATTTTAGTGTCAGTAATTATTGACACTATAACATCAGTATTTAGTGATACTATAGTGTCAGTAAATTTTGTTACTGCAGTATCAGTATATCGCATATATTTGATTTTTAGTGTCAGTAATTATTGTTACTATAGTATCAATATCCGTCAATATCTTTTAAAATTTAAAAATCGTATTATTTCGCTTTTCATGGTTTCGAGTTTCTTGGAGGCCTTGTCTATGGAGGATTTGAGGGATTTGTAAGAGTTGGTTCGGTAAATGAGAAGCCATGTGAGTGATTCGCAAATGATGATTGTGCGACAAGAGTTGGTTCGGCAAGAGTTGGTTCAGTAAATGATTCGCAAATGAGAAGCCATGAGATTTAGTAATATATGCGAAAAACGTCACTTCCGTGAGGTGTTGGTTCGACTCCAGACGACTACGCGTTTTTTTTTTTTTATTTCTTACTGATACTATGGTAATAGTAATTACTGACACTAAAATCACTGATACCATAGTGTCAGTAATTATTGATATTTAAGTGAAAAACACGGAAATATGCACATTTACACGTCGTTTCTGACACTTTTAGCCTAGTGTCACTAACCTTAGTGTCAGTAAAGGCCTTTTTTCTTGTAGTGACATCTGAACATGTTGTAGTAATATGACTCTAGAAAATGTTCTATATATCAGAATTATGTTTCGTTTGAACCGTACAAAATTAGAGACATATATCTATCTAATGTTATATCATTTGAAATTTAATTCATTCGTTTACTAATTTACCATAACTATTTTCCGATGCACTTGTGCATTGAAATTCATTTTGGTGAAAATAAAGTGCAAATGATTTCATAATCATTTTAAGCCATTTTAAATGCAAGTGATATAAAAATGTATGATTCCTAAAAGCTTTAAAATATTTGAATAAACTTACTTACAATTAGTTTCAACTCTTAATCATCATCTTGATTTTCATCTTACTTGACTCTTGATTTGGCTTTTTAATTCTCTTTTTTCTCTCTTCATCATCTTATAGCTCATTTCGACTCTTCATCAATATTTTGCTTCTTCGGCCTCAAAACACTTGATTCGCTAATATTCGGTAAAGTTGATCGTGCTAAAGTCTTTATGTCTTTGAGCTTCATATCTTTGAGCATTTTTTTCTTCATTTGCATCATCAAAATCCTAATATCAACACTATTTTTTAAGTGTCTGGACCAATTATGTTGACTGTGCCACAGAAATTTCCATATGTACACATAATATATAACTTATCTTTCTTTTATACTATGTGAATTATCTTGTTTTAAAATTACCATATATTAATAATATACAGTGGCCATGAATCATGATGACTGGTTAATAGAATAGTTCTCAAATGGTCAGCATGTTGTGCTCTCAATTTCAATAAAATTAATGCAATGTCCACAAAAAAGAAATGTACTTTTATGTACTGAGGAGTTTAGATATTCTTTAGAAGATATAATCACTCCCTTTATTCCATACCCCTGATAATAATTTATAAAAATTATATTAAAAAAAAAAACATATAAGAAATTTTAAGTAGTCACGGGAGACCGACATATTATTTAGGATCAATTTAGAAGTGCTACTTAACTAGCATTTTTAAACTTATTATCAAGAGATTTCATATAAGCACCTCCTAAACGACGTACAATTAAATTAATAGAGAATCGTAGTCCTTAAATAATTAATATAATAAGACTTTTTTTTTTATTATTATTCTTGATAGTCTTGGCTGCTGTAAGGGCTAAAAACTTCCAGGAGCCAATTGTTCTTCCTCCAAGATTTCCATCCCATTTCTTCACAAATCTCATCACTATGGTTAATGCTGAATGTGGAAATGCAATGCCTCTTGAAAAATCTAGTCGTTTTCTTCATTATTTCTATTTCTTTACTTGTTTGTTCAAGCATTTTTTCAACACTTGGAAGCTTAAATTTCTGATCAGCAAGTCTAGCCAACCATTTGCACCTTAGCTCAGCCGTGTGAAGATTTGATACACTCTCAATGTAACCCACAAAAGCCATGTTGGGTATCAATGGATGAATTGTGCCCCTGCCACATATCAACAATCATTTTATTAGTCATGGCAGTGTAATCATCTAACAATACAAGAAACTGTTGAATTAGATGGTATAAAAATCTTTTAGTCAGAGTGCATTAAATCATGACACTAATTTAGCGACGGAATATCAAAGAAATTATGGACGGATTAATTCATATCTATGACAGGATTAATTTACCTATATAAGGGCATGATTCCGGAAGAGTCGACGATTAGACTGGAAAAGGGTTTGGGTAATATAGATTGAAGCTTCTTCTTGCCATCATAGCCAGTAGCAAGAAGAACAACATCAGCTTCCAATTTGGACTTGTCTTCAAATTCAATTCCCCCGTTCCAAAACCACCATTTTGATGCTCTTTTGAACAATATGTTCCCCTTTTCTGCCTCAGAAAAGAAATTTTCTGGCAAGATTGCCATTTGGCATGATGCATAATCCTCCTCAAATGGATGATCTGGTTTCAGTCCAAATCTCTTAAGAGGTAGCTTCCACACCAAGTAAGACTCTATGAACTTGGAAATTGCTTTTCGCTGAAAATAATAACAATAATAATAATAATAATAATAATAATAATAATAATAATAATAATAATACATTAGTATTATTTTGTAATAATACTAAAATAAAAAAGAAAGAAGAGATTTTTTGAATTTACCATGGGAGATAATAGGGCACATAGGGAGGTCCTGAGGAAGCCTAAGTTTGGCTTCTGATGGAGAAATTGAGAAGACCTTGTTGAATAAAACAAGAAAAAAGGCAATCCCCATATCCAATAAGATGGAACTGTCCAATGTAAAGTCCTTATCACCATTGTGCATGGCTTTCCATTTGGTCCTTCAATTGAGAAAGGCAATATAAAATAATTAAACCAAACATTTATATGTCAATTTTCCAACTAAAGAAAGTGACAAAATAATTAAGAAATTGAATTCAGAACTGAGTGCTCAACTTTTTATAACTCTTATCATGCGTATATTAATAATAATGAACAATTAATATTTAATTACTAATTAATATTTAATATTTAATTACATATAAAATTTTATTAAAAAATTATAAATTATAATTTATAAAAAATTGAGTATAAAATTTGAACAACTCCAATAAGAATCTCGTCTAGCATGCAATTAATTTTTAAATGGAAAACAAACATTAGTTGCCTAACTTGGAGGAAGAAGAAAAAAATTACAAGTGAAAATTGGTCATGTTGGATATTCTTAATATTCTTCTGGAAATTTGCTTATTTTTCTGCTTCATTACCTTCACTGAAGTTTCTATGATAGACTTTGTAACTAGTCAATTCCATAAACAAATGTTCTTCCCTTTATTTGACATGAGCTTAGATAAATTATTGTGTTGTTAAGTCAAAGGCCAAGTGTCAAATCAACAAAAGAACAATTAATAAACAGATAAACAAAAGTAGGGAAGAAAGAAATGAAAATTTTGAGTCAAAATTGACTAACAAATAGCATATTGTTTTCTTCTTAGATAATTTAGTCACAGATACTTTTCTATTTTATAACTTTATTTTGGTTATTAACAAAATCATAATGGTCAACATATTATTTAGATTATCTTAATTTCTTGTATATATTGTATATATTTTTCCCTATGTTCCCATCTACATTTAAAAGAAAATGAAGAATGAAAAATAATAATAATGTTTTTATACAAATTGATGTGATAGTATTATATTTGTGCCTTATATTTTAAAATTTGACATTTTAAAAAGAAATGTTCTATTACATAATTTTACATGAGCGGAATTCGAACTTCAGATATACCTTGATTAGCCTCGGCGCACTCTACAGCCAAATCAATGGCAGACTTTTTGTAGCCGATAATTGCAACTTTCTTTCCTTGAAGGAGCTCTCTAGCTTCTTCTCTATCAAGCTTTGAGTAATCCAATGAGTGCAAAACCTTTCCACCAAATATTTCTTCACCTTTGTTTGCTGGGAAACCTGGCATTCTTGGTATATCTCCATATTTTCCAATACACACCACAAGCAACTCGAAAGCATACCACTACATCATTAAATATTTATCAAAATATTAATAAGTATATTGTATATCTTTATTGATTCATTTTATAATCAAATAAAACAGCTATGAATTTAGAAATATGCTGTTAAATATCGTTATAGTTAGATAAATTGTTTGACCCAAAAACTTAAACTTATAAATAATAGCGTAATATTAGTATTAAAGGTTAGTCTATATTATGAAAGCCATATGGATATATCAAGAGGCTTAGACAAAGATCCGAAAATAGTTGGATAGATTTAGTTATAAGATCATATAGATACCCAGAAGTCAAGACAAAGTACGAAAAATGACCAAGACTAATATTAACGAGACATAATGAACACGTGGGGTTCGAATACAGAACCTTGACCTTAATGAACATGTTAGATAGTATGAGAATTCAAAGAAGAACCTGAATGGCTTTATGTTGATTGATCTCCACGGCAACCTCCCATACAGGATAGTCTCTTAATAGAGTGCCATACTCTCCGGTGGTAGTGTCACTGTCACGGTCACCGGCAACATACCGAATTTGGACAACCTTTGAGCTAAATTGTATGTATTTCAATACATCGAAGTGTGAAGCATAGCCTTGCAAGTAATCCAATATCTCAACATGAGAAGGGAAGCTTGCATTATCCCTTTCGGGCCATGGATAATCCGAAAATTCAAAATCACATCTAGGGGTTTGGAGCTTGGTAGAGCTAAATGAACAATGTTTCCATACACCCCCAATTGAATTTGTGGCCTCAAAAACCACTGGATCATAATGGCGGAGCTGTTTTGCAGCAGCAATACCACTGATTCCAGCACCAATGATCCCAACTTTTGAAGAATATTGAACTTGGTTTTGTTGATCACTAGCCATATTTGCTCAATATGATATAGCTATTGCTTTGCTTACTTGCTTGCTTATGAGTTTTATTTTGTGACATTTAAAGTGCAAGAGTGGTGCCCTATTTATAGGGGCAAGAGGGTGACTAATTAATTTTGATTCATTAACATTTATATTTTATTATAATTAAGTGAATATTGGTAGGTTCAATAGTAGTCCACGCAGTCATTTTCTGTTTTGCTTTGTATATATTTAAACCTAATTGATATTTTCAAGTTAAAATTTTTGGTATTTGGTTCACATGCAAAACGTACACCAAGTCTCATTAAAATTTATTTCTTTCACTAACTAAAAATGAAAATGTTTGAGCTCTTAGGGACATAATCGAATTACTTTTCAAGTATCTTAATAAAAAATTTGTCATCTAAATTCAAGTCTTAAGAGAGGTAAAGGATAAAAAATTATTTATTATTATTATTTGCATGATACAAGCATAATGATGCCTTGATCAATTTGCCATTTATTTCACATTATCCCTAATTAAATTTGCTTTGTTTATTTTCAAATAGTAGGTAATATGAGTCATTTATATGCATGGATATTTATTATATATACAGATTAGTTAGCATAAGACCAGACTTTAATTTGAATTCTTGTGTTCCCATATATAGTTTTATTTTATGCTTAATTATATTTGACTGTTATAAATCTTCAGCCCACGTCCCTGGTTGAGGTCAATGCATATAAAATTCTGAGACTATTAGAGGCCCACTTAATTGATTTATTAAAATCCACTGTAGCATGTGTTGCTTGGTTAGTAGGAGATTTTATTTTTTTTTAAAAAAAAAACTTTCTTCAAAATTCCGACGCCAAATTATCTTTTCCAGGCTTAAATGAAACAGGTAAAATCCATGACTGTCCTAAACTCTTACAAGAAACACATTCTCTAGATTCAAACCCAAGACCTGAATGTCAAATCATGAACCTTACACCACCAAACCACGTCCTTTTGCGATTTATTTGGACAATAATGACAAAATGTTATTCAAAATTATGTAATTTTGGTTTTTTTTTTTTTTTTTTTTAAAAAGGTTTCTTAACATTCAAAATTAGGTAGTTTTGATTATTATTTTGTCATTATTTTTCAACCGCTACGTACAAATATTAATATCAATTTTCTACAAGCAATGCATTATATAATTCGCACTCTGATGACCCACTATGTAATTTTGAGTACTATTTTATCATTGTTTTATCATCTTTTTATACAAATTATTATTTTACTATATTTTAATGCTACTTTCACAAAATTTAATTTGCAAAATTTTGACAAAACACATAAAAATAATAAAATATATTTTATTTTTATATGCAACTAAACTGGATAAAAAATTAATCCTTGTAATTCATTTTTCACACATACCAACAATAATATTTATAAAGCAGTGAACATATTAGTCCTTTCATAAATTTATATCAAAGAATCATTATTGATACTCAACTATTGATAATTTTCTTAAACACGATCTTAAAGTAATTGTGTCAAGTCAATACAATTAGTCAAATGCATGTCTGTTTCTCTCGTATTTTCTGAGAAGGTAATGAGGTCGTACGTTGATCATTTAGCTATGCTTGGATCTGATGCTCCTTCTTCCCTCTTGCCTTTTTTGCATAAAAATGTACAAGATTTTCCTAACTATCGCTTTCATTAATTTCTTTATTTTTGTTGTTATTATGGATTGGCTACATGTTGGTACTCTTTTCTTGATCGGATATATCGATTGAGATTTTAACGAGACTAATACATTTTAATCTATGTTTTAAGTCATTTCTTGTTTGCTTTTAGAATTTGATTTGATTTAATTTGATTTTTTACTTTTTATTTTAATATATTACTCTCAATGAGATTTGTCTGGCTCATAATTAAACATGTCTTTGGGTGTCAATTCAATTGGAACGTAAGGTCTTACTTTGAAGCTCGTCTATTGTCGAGATAAAAAAAAAAAAAAAAATCAGAGAATTGTCAAATTTGGTTGTTATAGACTATAACTAAAAAGAATATTACTTTTTTTTTTATTATTGGAAGCATCACATATTTGGATGATAAAAAAATTGTATAAAACTTTGTCAGAAAGATTTATGTGGGATGAGTGTAGGGGTTTTTTTGGGGAATTAGTGATGACTTGTTAAATATTAGATATAGTTTTAGAAAAAAAAATTATATTATTTGTTTGGAAAATAAGAAAATCAAGATAAATGTTTACTAAAATATAATAACTTCAATAATTTCAATAATTCTATACAACAATTAACTAATCAATTAGAGAAAAGTATAATAATAACTTTGTAATACACTTAAATATATACGCACAAATTTTTATGAGATCTTATATTTGAGATGAGGCCCCAGGAATCGCTTAAGTTGGCTAAGGGTCGAGCCACCTATAGATGAGCTTACCGATGACGTGATAGGACCGTCCACTGATATTTTGAAATATATGCATTAAGTTTGAAACTAACCAATAAATATGAAAAGAGAAAATTAGTAATTAACACATTACATATATTTATTGGATAAATTAATTAGACAAATCTCATATAAGTATTTTCACTATGTGAATTACGCGTGGACACTTGGGGTTATTAGATAAAAATATACGAGAGCTCAAGGCTCCATTTAATAATGTGATATTGTAATTTAAAAGCTATAGATAATATAAATTGGAAGCTCTAACTGTGAAATAAGTGCTGATAATGATGGTAAGTATGAATTTCAAAATTAATTATTTGACAAAATAATAAGGATCATTTTTTTTTCATTAAATAATTATGAAGTAAAATTACCTTATCTTATAAACCACAATTACACACTTTTGTGACATAAATTAAAGATGCATGATATTTAACAAATAGAGATAAATTTCAACCATCGCTAGCGAACACGTGATATAATATTTTTTTAAAGTTCAAAAAATTAAACTTAGATGATTTATGTAGGCTTGTTTATAAGCAGAGTTGGTCATGAGGCCCCATATTTTTTTTTTAAAGAACTAATGGCCATAATGGTCCCAATTTTTTATTAAAATATTATATTATGGTTTTGTTGAAAAAAATATTATATTATTATTAAGTACGTTAAAATATAAAAATAATCTCGCGCTTCGTGATCGTGAATACCAGGTCAGCTTGATAATTTATAAGTTCTTGTTATGTGCTAATCACTTTAAACTATTAATTGTAATAGAAAGAAAAGAGTAATACTAATTGTAAAATTAAAATATCTCTGAAAATTATTTTATTATTAAAATTAAAAGAAACATATAATAATATAAAAACATAATCTTTTATTAAATAAGAAACCTATTAATTTAATATGTGTCACATAATTTCTATAATAATTTTTTATTATAAAATTATAAAATTAAAATACTCTAAAATTATTTTTATTTTAAAATTATAAAATTAAAATAAGAAACTTATTACGATATAAAAATAGAATATCCAATTTATTATTAAATTATAATATTAAAAATATTTTTTAAAATTTTTTATTAGTAAATTGTATAATTAAAATAATTTTTTTTTTACAATATAAAAATATAATCTCTGATTAAAATAAGAAACTTATTAATTTAATTAAATAATTAATAATAAATAAGAAACCTAATATAAAATTAAAATATAATCTCTTATTAAAATAAGAAACCGATTAATTTAATACCTGACACTTAAGCTCTATAATTAATTTTTTATTATTAAATTATAAAATAATATCTCTAAAATTAATTTTTTATTTTAAAATTATAAAATTAAAATGATAATAACTAAAATAAAAAACCTATTACAATATAAAAATAAAATCTCATATTTATTAATAAATTATAAAATTAAAATATCTCTATAATTTTTTTTAATAAATTATAAAATTAAAATAAGAAACCTATTATAATATAAAAACATAATCTCCTATTAAAAAAATATATTAATTTAATTAATTAATAATATAATTTCTTATTATTAAATTATAAAAATAAGTCTCATTAAAAAAAAACATATAATACATAATCTATGTAATTAATTTTTTATTACCTATTATAATAAAAAAAGATATATTGTAATCTCTTATTAAAATTAAAAAAAAATATGTGATACATAATCTTTACAATTAAATTTTTATTAGTAACTTATAAAATTAAAATAAAAACCTATTACAACATTAAAATATAATATTTTACTAAAATAAAAATAAATAAATAGCAGTCGTCCACAAAAACTAGTCAATTTGTAGTTTTTGGGTGTATTGTTATTTGTTATTTATTTAAATTATTTCTATAAGTTTTTTCCTAATTTTTTTTATTATTATTGTGTTCCATGATGCAGACTATAATTATCAGCTCTTACATATTGACAAGCAAGACTTCAAGTTCGATAAGAAAATTTAAACTTAAATTGAATAAATTATATTAAATTTCATTGGAATTCATCCGAAAAAAATTTAAATATTTTTAAAATGATTTATAATCAGGAATATATTTTCAAATGAGAAAGTAAGATAAGAGAGAAACTCTAATGTAAATTAGAAATATTATTTGAGAATTGATAGATAAACAAAGAATAATATAAATATTAAGTGTAATTAAATCAATTGTCTCATTTAAACTATAAAATCAACTAAATCCAGATCATTTATAAGATTAATAGCTAAAATATTATTAAGATTTTTGATATAATATGAAATTATAATTAAAGATGTAATCAACCCACACAAAGAGCGGATCATATACTAATAAGAGGAAGTTTAAGATACTCCTAGAATCCCATTGTGTGTGTATATATATCCATCCTCACCTACCGGATTCTTTTTCATAGAGTCGTTCATTGTATTGCATATCAAAAAAGTTTTCTTCTCAAATTCCACATTTGCAGTCTCTGTTTGGGCTGAGGGCTCTTCGTCTGTCTTTCGCTTGGGAAAAAAAAAGAAGATATATCTGGGAAACTAAGGAAGAAATTGCAAGGAAAGTTGTGGGAGTTACTTGGAAAGTGGATTTTTGATTAAAAATGCATGCATGTATAGAAATTAAAATCATGGTCTCCATGACTATGATAAAAGACAAATGTGATGAATTTGTCCAATTAGTAAAAGTTATCTTCATGGGTATGTTAGTTTGAAAGTTGAAAATTGTCTTCCGCTTATATTCAAAATTAGACTAATTAAGATCACTTCTCAACCGATCTGAGATATTTTTCTCAACATTCCTCTGACATACAGAACAGCTTTTTAAATGGTCCGCGTTGATAGATAGTGTTAATCTAATCGTACATAAGTCTATATCTGATATAATGTTGAAATCCATGGTCATAACTCAACCCAAAAGAAGACAATCTCAATTTTTAAGTTAGGTTTTAGTTTAAATTAGGCCAATGAATTTCAAGAATGGATATTTCTTTTCATAAAGTAATTAATAATTATATTACTTTCTAGATAGTTTAAGTAGTTCAAGCAACTTGTTTCTCACTCAGTGCAATTTCCTGACAGTGTTGGCAATGTGGTTTTTGGATAATGATGTTCTTCAAGTCCAAAATTTTGTGCGGAGTCCATTTAATTGAAACTTTGTTTAAAATTGACGCACTCGGTCAGACTGGAAACATGACCTCAGATAATTTAGGTGTTTGATAAACAGTTGTAATTATAATTTTGAAAATTAATGTGATTTTATCATAAAGTTATTTGATAGGGGAACTTATCTAGTTTAAGGGAGAATTATTAATTATATATTCAATGTTTTACATGTTATAAAAATATATATAAAATTTGAAACTTAAGTACATATCTGATACATAATAGATGAATGTTTAGTACAAAAATATATCGGTGAATAAAATTTCAAGATTTATTTATTTTTTATATCGTGATAATTTCCGTTGATTGATATACTCTACTCATCTTGCGCAATCGATTGACAAATAAAATAGTGAAAGCTGAAATGAGAAGAAAAAATAAAAAAATAAAACAAGAACAAACATACAACTTAAGTGAATGGAATCAATAAGAAAGAAACTGAGAAATTTCCGAGCGAGGCTGATACATTTCCACCAGGTCATAATTATAAGTAATTTGTGAGCATATTACATTCATGTATGACTAATCCTGAATTCTATCACGGCCTGTGAGTACCAA
This sequence comes from Zanthoxylum bungeanum, assembly GCA_019454045.1. Classification (NCBI taxonomy): domain Eukaryota; kingdom Viridiplantae; phylum Streptophyta; class Magnoliopsida; order Sapindales; family Rutaceae; genus Zanthoxylum; species Zanthoxylum bungeanum. The sequence goes on from SKCR01042766.1 coordinate 14,108, forward strand.
CAAATCGAATAAAGCATATTCTCATTAAATAAGATCAATTAAATAAATTTTTTGACACCTTCTATCTAAAATCATTGTTTTATTAAGTTCATTATTTCATGAAGCCGGTGAGTAAAGAAATATCATTTCTGTTATGGTTTTAAAAAATGATTGAGAACATAATAAAAGTAAGAAATATCATATGTGTAAGTATATGATTAAAAAAGTACGATGAATAAATGATGATTCATAAACAGTGACATGTAAATTTTTTATGTTAAAAAAATTGTGGTGTATTTTTTAATATTCTAATATTGAGCAAAAACTAAAATTATTAATTTTTACAAGACTTTGTTTCTAAAAGAAGAAGAGAAGAAGAATTCTTAAGTTTAATAAATATTTAAATCTATGCCTTGTAAAAAATAAGAGAATTTTAATGCCTTCTTTAGTTTATGTCTAGATCATATATAAATTAATGAAAATTTTATTAATATATAGATCATCATTGATTTGAGCCCAAAAGTGATGAAAACAAGGCTAGAATTATGTCTAGGGGTGGAGCCATTTATATGGGAGTGGAGGCAATCGCCACCACTCAATCCGAGAATTTATTAGAATACATCATATATAAATTAATGAAAATTTTATTTTATTAATGAGATAATTTTAATTTGCCCCCTAAAATAAAAAGTATCTAACAATTTTTTTTGGGTGAAAAGTCAATCGAAAAATTTATTAAAATGCATTATATAAATTAATGAAAATTTTATTTTGTTAATGAAATAATTTTGATTTTCTATCCAAATAAAGAATATCTAACACTTTTGGTGAAAAATCAAAGTTTACCTTCTTGTGATCAATTTTCTAGTTATGCCACTAATTATGTGTGGAAATTATGAGAATAAAACTTAAAAATTAATAATTATATGAATTCTTTATTTATTCACATCATTGTATAGAACTCAATACCTACTACATAGAGTAAAGATATATTGACCAAATGAGACAGCACTGGTTAACAATAATTATCGTAATTTGTTTATGATTAATAAAATATTTAAAAATTATATTTTGATTAAAATATAATTTTATTATCTTATCACTCATCAAACCATAATATCAAATAACACCTCATCTCAGTACTTTGCATTTAAAGTATGAGAAAATCTACAATACAACGGAGGTATTACGTCATTCATGCAACAATCCAATAATCAATTGTCACGAGTGTTAAATTATTAAAAAATAATTAAAAATATGAGTATTAAATCATAAATGTTATTTATTAATTTATTGATTATATTACATCACTCATACCTCCGTTGCATTAAAGAATTACTCCAATACATAGAGATGGAAACCGTCCATGACACGTGCTTTGACCAGTCTATTAGTAAGTCAGAGGGCTTGGCACCATATCCACGTGTTATCTTTGTACCATGCAAAGTGAGAGATTCAATAGTGATTTGTCACAATCGGCCATGCAGCGATTGACTCCTCTTCATGTGATAAAATAATCTCCAAAATGAGTCACTTTTAGATTTTAAGAAAAAAAATTGAAAAAAAAAAACCCAAAACTAAATAAAGTTTTATTATTATTATTATTATTATTATTATTATTATTATTATTATTATTATTATATTATTATTATTATTATTATTTGTTGATGGGGATTTATGCGACTAAGGCATCTGAACAGCTCGACAAGGGCAGAGAGAGAATTCTCCTCATCCGGGGGACTCATGTTCAGAGTTTGTGTGTAGATCTTCAACCCGGCTTGGAGCTCGGGTCCAGTTTTCTCAGGATGACCGACCCGAGGACACGGCATGGACCATGTTTCAGAGACCGATAACATTATAATTGGGGCCGACCACGGTAGACCGGCAGCTCGGCTCAGTTTTACTTTGCCTTCCAGAAACGGTTGATGAGTTCGGATATTTCAGGTCGGGACATAAAAAGTTTGGAAGCTTGGTAGCACTTGGCCGACCTCTTGAAGACCGACGCAAGATCAGAGTTGATGGATTTTTCCTCCAAAACGTGTCATTATTCAAAGGCTCTTTACAGGCTGGCACCATTATTGTTGCGTGTGGCAGTGGAGAAAACAGAGTGATGTGATAGACCATCAGGCGTCAGGCTTGCTTTCAGCGATGACAGTCTTAGGGCAGAGAGCCCATCAATCAGTCGGAGACCATGCGGGAAACGTCATAAAGTTGGAGGAACAATGTCGTAATTCCTGAGTATATAAAGGAAAGCTAGATTCATTTGTGGGAGAGATAGCAACAACTTGTAACTAAAAGAAAATGAGCACTAATTGTAAAACACCGTAAGCCTAACAGCTCGGTTTTCATTGGGCCATCCGTGAAAACAGGTCGGCCGAGCTGGTTTTGCCAATAAAAAACAACATCTCATTTTGTGCCCGTGGACGTAGGCTGGACTTGCTCCGCCGAACCACGTTAAAACTCCATTGTCGATCTTTATGTTTTTCCTTACCTTCTACCAATTTTTCTTTTGGTCCCCCATAACCAAACAAATTCATAGTTGAAGGAGGATTGTCCCGGGAGCACTATCCCGATATTGCACCTGAGACGAAAATCACCCGTCAATAGTTGGCGCCGTCTGTGGGGAATCGTTGAACAAAAAGCAACTTGCGTAGTGAGACGATGGTATAATGTGGAAACCGTGGATTGTTGGAGAGTTCAGCAGCAGAATGGATGAAATGGGAAATGAATGGGAAGAAGTTGGTCAGAACGGGAAGATGAGAGGGTTCACTGGAATGAGGAAGGTTGATAGCAAAAGCTTTCCTTTTTTGAGTTGCAGAATGGAATGTAAGAGGGGTAGCCAACGACCACCCACCAGGACTGAGTTGCAGAATGGAATGTAATATTGTAGATGGGTGATGTAGGCATTGTATTTTTGCATGTGAAACCCGATGATGAGTCTCATTTGGAGGCACTACCTTTTGAGTCACGGAAGCCGCGGGAAACGAATATCGGAAGGGGAAATTCAGAATAAACAAGCTCACTGTCTTCGTTAGTGCTACGTTCGTTACTTCGTTCGAATGTCAGGCAGATTGCGGGCGTTCGTGTCGCGTTCGAGGAAGCGTTCGAACGGTGTCGGTAATTCTGGTTTTGCTGCTAGCCTCACACCCAAGCCCATTTAGCTCCCCAAAGCCCATAAAACACATCCCAAATTAAATAAATAAATATTAATTAAAACATTAACTAAATAAGATATTAAAATAATTAATTAAATAATTAATTATTACATTTACCAAACTTAGTCTAAAATCATACCTAATCTAAACCAATCAAATATAATCATACCAAGTTAAAATCAATCAACCAATATATTATTCCCAAACTTAAAATATTGTATGCCTAATCAACTTAAACTAAATATTCAACCTTCCCTATCTAGCCAAGATTTGTCCCCCCTCAATCTTTGACTTCCCTTATCCAACACCAAATCAAATCCCTTTTTAATTAGCCAAATCCCTTTCCTTGTCAAGCCTAACCCTTTGCCTATAAAAACAACCCTTCACCAACCTTCTCAACGCTAGCTAGCTAGCTCATACACATAAGATACAGAACACACAGGAAAATTACAGGAAGAACACACCCAAAAACAGTAAGCAAGAGATACAGAGGAAACGGCAGCGAAACCACAAGGAAACAGCAGCAAAACGGACTCAAAACAGTAGCTTGAGCGACAAAACAGCAAAGGAAAAGGCAAACCAGTGAACCAGAAAAGTTGCGGAGCTTTACCCCTTCCGATCTTCGTGAAACGCGAGTCCGAGAGACGACTTAAAATGTTAGACCTGAGGGTACTTTTGACACTCATCTCTACGTGATTTTTGTTATTTATTTTGATTATATTTCACTTATTCGTTGAATCTTGTTTGTGTATGATGTGTGTTGTGGGTATTGGATGAATGAGAAATGTGTTAACTCTCGCGGTATATCGGATGGAAACCCGGACATAAATTTCATAGCCGATTCCGAATGGACGGTAATATGATCTGTACTCGGGACACAACTCCACGTACCGCTTGAGTAAACGGCACTATCTTTTGCCTTGTGTTACTTTGGTTTGTTTATTTTTCGTCACTTGAATTCTGTATGTTGTTTATTTATGCATGATTCAATCGAGCGCATGGGCTTAGTGAGTTAGTCCAAAGGTCCTCTATTTGAGAGACGAAGAGCCTAAAAGGCCACCTTTGTGACACTACTTCGCTGCGCCGGTTGATGTATGTTCGGTTGGATGCAAGATACGTTCAATCGGGCATACTTAGTTTGATATGAGTGTCTTTATCTTTTTATGCATGGTTCAATCAAGCGCATGGGCTTAGTAAGTGGAATGAAAGATCCCTTATGGGGAGGGGTTAAAACCCTTTACCACGATGATTTGCCGCGCCGGTTGATGTGTGTTCGGATTGGATGTAAGATGTGTCCAATCGGGCATACTTGGTTTTGATATGATTGGCTTTATTTTGTATGTATGATGCGATCGAGCGCATGGGCTTAGTATGTTGGTCTAAAGGTCATCTCTTTGAGAGACCAAGAGCCCCAAAAGGCCACCTTTACGGCAGTACTTCGCCGCGCCCCTTTATTTTGTTGTTTATGTATTGCGTCCCATTTCATGCATCAGGTCTGTTCCCGTTCGAACGCGTTTACGAACGCAACTCGAACGCGCACGCATTTTGCCTTATCATGCATCAGGTCTCATTTCCGTTCGAACGCGTTCACGAACGCCATACGAACGTGAGCATTCTGTTTCATTTCCGTTCGAACGCGTTAACAAACGCCATACGAACGTGAGCATTCTGTTTCATTTCCGTTCGAACGCGTTATCAAACGCCATACGAACGCGAACCTTCTGTTTACCGTTCGAACGCGTTTACGAACGCTACACGAACGCGAACACACTGAACTGAGACATATTCATCACATGCCATGTATAATTGTTTCTTAGGTGATTTTTTTATGGAACCACACATAGTCGTTCTTATCTTTGTGCACATAATAATGAAAAGCATGTTTATTCCATTAGTTGCGTCGTTTGCCTTAGTCTTGATTTAACGCATTACGATTCATATACCTATGCCATGATGACTTTGGAGTATTATTTCTTGTGATATATCGGATGGAAACCCAGACATAAATTCTGTAGCCGATTCCGAATGGACGGTAATGCGGTCTGTACTTGGGATACAATTCCACGTATCACTTGGAAAAGTGCTCACATGTATGCTTGCGCGGATATTATGTATGCTTGTGTTTTTCATGAATATGATATGCTGAATGAAGTTGTATTTTCATTGTTACTTTGAGGTATTTTCAGGCATGTGTTCTTAGATATGAGATATGTGTGAAATGTATGTATAAGTGTTATTTTGTACCCATGAATATAGAAGCATGATATTCTTAGGAATAAGTGTTACTTAAGCCTGATTAAATTATTATGTAAATCCTTTCATTACAAATGGCATAAGTAAGGGACCATTCCGAACCCAACGGTTTGAGGTCTTCCCTTGCGAGGGGTGAGTGCGGCCTTAAATCTCATTTTCCCGGTTCACACCGGGTGGCGACTCCATTATTCTCCGGTTTAGTCCCCCGTGGCTACTCCGTACTCCCGACCGGGCCGCGAGCCCGGGACAGCATGCGTCGCCCCAGAGTCCTGTGTTCCCACAGGTGACGTCCGTTGGCAGTGGCTGAACAAGTCCCTCCGAGAGTAAGCGCCATGCTTGCCCGGCCCGCCTGTCCTCAATTTCACAGGTTGCCAGTGCTGAAGGATCGGCCGAGGAACTGGTCATCCAAGGGCAAATGACGACGTCCATCAGGCCTACCCTCAATAGGTGTGGTGGTCTTCGTCGAATGAGAGAAAATGAGAAAAAGCCCACGAGAAGGACCACAATGAGTCAGAACAGAGGACCTCAGCTAGGCTTCCTGATTTGCTCGGGATATGCAAGGTCCCAGGAAAATGCATTGTTCAAGAATGCTTATGGAGCAATTGGCGCTAGGAACCCAGTCAGCATGGTCAGGCGGATCTGAATAAGCCTTGACTCGAAGATGTGTCAGACTCCAAGACAAGAACCAGAAGAAAATATTGTAAAAGTCTCTCTTGAAATGACCCGCAAAGAGTTGTAAGAAGGGCAACAGGTCCTTTGAATATGAATAAAACTTTCATTTTTTTTAAGAAACTTGTTTATCTTACTTGTTTGTTAATCAAATGCGAAAGTTGTGTTCAATATTCTAGGGATGTGCTCGATGCGAAGGGGTGATCGGTGGTCGGGAAGGGCACCAAGCCCGTGGCACGCCTATCATGAGTGTCATTATCAAACCTCCGGGTGGATGTGTTTCGACCTGGTTCATTTCACCTTAGAGGATCCAGAACGCATCAAGGGATATGTTATATGTGGGAAAAGTGCGAACCCCTCGTGGCACGCCAATCACGGGTGTCATTATCAAACCCCCGAGGCCGGAGCGTTACTACCCCATGACTCGTATTTTTGTGGAAAACCTTGGGATGTCGACCGTGGGGAGGTTTTTTCCCCCATTAAGTAATCTGCCTAACTGAGTCAGCAGTACCACCTCGGGATGGCGACCGTGGGGAGGTTTTTTCCCCCATGAAGTAATCTGCCTAACCGAGTCAGCAGTACCACCCCGATATGTCGACTGTGGGGAGGCTTTCCCCCCATGAAGCAATCTGCCTAATCGATTTAGGGGAGGCGACTGCGGGGAGTCTTTTTCCCCGTAGGTTTAGCTTGATCGCTCGGATCAAGTGAAGCATGACACGAGGAGGCTTAACATGAGGAGTTTTTTGCCCTTAGGGTCTCGGCCGCTCACCGATCCATATCTTGGCTTGCCGGGACGCTGAATTGTATGGTTCAAAATTGTGTTTTTGGAGGCACCAGGCAGGACGCTGTCTCGGGGCACTCCTGCTGTTATCATTTTTTGGCTTTATGTGGAGTATGTGCTAAGTCACCTTCATTGTTTCAATTTTGTCCTATCTCTGTTTTGTTTTTTGAGGGTGTCTGGCAAGGGGACGCCTATACCAGGATCCACAGAGCTTATGAGGTTGAATTTCTCCCATTTTGAGTAAGTCTCGATTAGTACATCGTCTCGAGGCTGAATTCGTTCCGTCAAGGCCTTATTGTTACGTCGGCTCGGGGCTGGATTTGTTCCGTCGAGGCTTAGATGTTCCATCGGCTCGGAGCTAGATTCGTTCCACTGAGGCCTTATTGATACATCGGCTCGAGGCTGGATTCGTTCCGCCGAGGCCTTATTGTTACGTCGGCTCGGGGCTGGATTTGTTCCGCCGAAGCTTAGATGTTCCATTAGCTCAGGACTGGATTCGTTCCGCAGAGGCCATATTGATACATCGGCTCGGGGCTGGATTCGTTCCGCCGAGGCCTTATTGTTATGTTGGTTCGGGCTTGGATTCGTTCCGCTGAGGCTTAGAAGTTCCATCGGCTCAGGGCTGGATTCGTTCCGCCGAGGCCTTATTGATACATCGGCTTGGGGCTGGATTCATTTCGCATAGGCCTAAGTGTTCCTCTCAGTTCGGGGTCAAATTATGTCCCACCGAGTCAATCTCATTGGTCTGGGGATGTAACATTCCCACAGAGCCAAATGTTCTTCTCAACTCGGGGTCGGGTTACGTCCCACCAAGTCAATCTCATTGGTCTAGGGATGTAACATTCCCCTAGAGCCAAGTGTTCTTCTCAACTCGGGGTCGGGTTATGTCCAATCGAGTCAATCTCATTGGACTGGGGACGTAACATTCCTCCAGAGCCAAATGTTCTTCTCAACTCGGGGTCGGGTTACGTCCCACCGAGTCAATCTCATTGGTCTGGGGATGTAACATTCCCCCAGAGCCAAATGTTCTACTCAACTCGGGGTCGGGTTACGTCCCACCAAGTCAATCTCATTGGTCTGGAGACGTAACATTCCCACAGAGCCAAATATTCTTCTCTTCTCGGGGTCGGATTACGGCCATCTGAATGCATTTGATTTCGGCTCGGGGACAACCTGTCAACTTGAGGACGGACTCGAATTGGTCGGATGTAAAATCACATTAAGATTTGGAAAAACAAGTTAGTAAATTTGAAGACCAAGTAAGCCAAGTATGGGGAGCGAGAAAGAAGACATTCGAGATGAGCAATAAAGGAGGACTTGTTGTAGGCACTGTATTTTTGCATATAAGTCCCTATGATGAGTCTCATTTGGAGACACTACCTTTTAAGTCACGGAGGTCAAGGAAAACGGACATCGGAAGGGGGAATTCAGAATAAACAAGGTTCATTGTTTTCGTTCGTACTGCGTTCGTGTATACGTTCGAACGCCAAACAGATTGCGGGCGTTCGTGCAGCGTTCGAGGAAGCGTTCGAACGGTGTCGGTAATTCTGGTTTCGCTGCTAGCCTCTCATCAAGCCCAATTCGCCCAAGCCTTGGCCCACACGTCCAAGCCCACTTAAAACACATATTTAACACATGGTGAAATCAAAACAAATCTAAAAATCACATACCAAATTAAAATAAACATTAAAATCAATCAAATATTTTAATTCCTTAATTAAGATATTCACCCACCAATTACACAAGATTCCTTCCTAACTAAACAAAATCACATACTAAATTAAAAAGATGCCATGCCTAATTAAAATCAATCATAACAAATTAAATATTTTGTATTCCTAATCTAACCAAATTTGTCCCCCCTCAATCTTTGACTTTCCTTGCTCAACACTAAATCAAATCCCTTCCTTGTGAGACAAGGTGAAGCTCTAGTCATTCTCTATATAAACAACCCCTAACCAAGACATGCACTCCCCTAGCTCATACATAGCTCATTCACACACATTCACATAAAGAAAAAAAACCTCTCCATTCACACCTAATATACTCAAGAAACAAACTAGAATTTTCCTCTCCTCCTCCTCCCTTTCCACCGAAAACAACACTCCCCCTAAACACTCTCCATAACCGAAAATACACCCCCAAAACAGCAACCAAATCCTCTTAAAACAGTCCCTAAAATCCTCAAAACAGTAACATAAAAACTGCATTCATAATCCTTAAAATAATCACACAATACTACACTAAAAACCCACAAAAAACACTCGGAGCAGTCCGTTGAAACGTCAAAACAAGTGACCTGAACAGTGAGCAGCAAAACAGAGGCCGAACAGCAGCAAAACGGAGACCGAACAGCAAGCAAAACAGCAAAACAGTGAGCTAGGACGCTAAACCAGTGAATCGGAGGAGTTGCGGAGCATTCCCCCATTTTGATGACCGTACACCGTACTACCGAGAGACGACATAAAAGGTTAGACCTGAGGGCACCTTGTATTTATTATCTTTCATTTGCCTTTTATTTATTTTAATATATTTTTTATTGCATGAGAGTCGTTTTGTTGAGGCATGATGTGAATTCCGGATAAACGGAATGCATGTTCTCTTTTGTGGTATATCGGATGGAAACCCGGACGTAAATTCCGTAGCCGAATCCGAATGGACGGTAGTACGGTCTGCACTCGGGATACAACTCCACGTAACACTTGAGAGATATATATATTCCGTTTCATCCAAACTTGTATTTGAGCATGATGTAGTTAGTACGTTATTTATTTATTTAGCCTGATTAGGCCTAGTGCGTTATTTATTCTTAAACATGATTTAGTCCTTAGTATGTTAATCTTTATGCATGATTTAGATATCCATGTGATTAGATATGTCGTTGTTGTGATCCTGTTTGAATGCGGTATCTAAAACCATATGAATGTATGCAATCTGCCAGTTCCCGTTCGAACGCGTCATCGAACGCAACTCGAACGCGAACCTTCTATTTCCCGTTCGAACGCGTTTTACAAACGCTACTCGAACGCGCATGCATTTTGTTTCATCAGGTCTGGATCCGTTCGAACGCGTTATCAAACGCTACACGAACGCGAACCTTCTATTTACCGTTCGAACGTATTTACGAACGCTACACGCACACGCACACACTGAACTGAGTCTGTCTCATCATATTTCATGCATAATTGCCTCTTGGGTGATCTCCCTTGCATTATATAGCCAATCATATTATTTGTATTCCTGCATTTATCTATTCGATGTATTCATGAGATAGTACTCAAGCATGATTAGGTTGTTCTTAGTTTTCCATATCATATGATTGGAATATGTTCATGAGATTGCCATGTGATGTTGTATGTTGTGATGATTAATTTCATGCATGTGAATTTAGAAGCATGATACTCTTGGAAATAAGTGTTACTTAAACTTGATTAAATTATTACATAAATCCTTTCATTACAAGTGACATAAGTAAGGGACCATTCCGAACCCAACGGTTTGAGGTATTCCCTTGCGAGGGGTGAGTGCGGTCTTAAATATCATTTTCCCGGTTCACACCGGGTGGCGACTCCATTATTCTCCGGTTTAGTCCCACGTGGCTACTCCATACTCCCGACCGGGCCGCGAGCCCGGGACAGCATGCGTCGCCCCAGATCTTGTGTTCCCACAGTCTGGCGACTCCACTGGGGATAGAGAATTGGCCCCGAAATATTGTCTTGTAATGTTTGGATTTATGTTTTAATTGACTGTGTCTATAATGGGTAAAATGGGGGTTTAATCAAAGGCATTTTGAGGCTAGGTAATGGTTTGGTGTCTTCCTTCATTCACTACCTTTCTAGAAGGAAAAGCTGTGAAGGCACCTATATGGCCATCTACTCGTAGCCTATTGTGATTGACTAATTTGGAGGACTCGTTGTTTATTCCTGACACCAAGCGATAAGAGCCTAAGAGGCTTGGGTATTTAAGTGAGCCTCGTTCCACCTTCCCTCTGGGGAATCTACAACGGAAAATCCATTTGACAGTCCATCACACACCATAGCTCATTGGCATGTACCTTGTATAAAAAGGAGTGCGCTCACTTGGTTGCTCGAACCCTTGATTGGGGAGACCTAGTTGTTGCCATCCTTCGCCGACGAGAGCCTTTGTCTATACTCCTGCGAACCCACCCATAGACCGGGTTTGCATGGTTAAAGTAACAATTATTTCCTTGATTATGTGATAGTGGACCGTCCTCATTTGGATGCAGTTGGACCATTGTCAGAAATGCGGACTTGCTGGGCCATTTAAACTGGGGCGAGTTCGTACCTTATGACCATTGGGCCCAAAGCTTCTGAAATGTTGATGGGCCATTCCATAGAAGTTATTGCTTTATGTTTGCATTATCTCTTTTATGCTTGTGTTTGGGAACATCGTCGTTTGGATCCATTTGGACCATTTGTCATGAGATATGGGCTTGTTGGGCCATTTAAACTGGGACAAGAACGTATTTTATGACGATTGGGCCAAAGGCTTCTAAGTGTTGATGGGCCACTTTGTGCTTGTGTTTGGAACATTACCATTTGGATTTAGTTGGCCTCCTTGCCATGAGATGTGAACTTGTTGGGCCATTTAAACTGGGACAAGTTCACTCCAATGACAGTTAGCCCAGAAGCTTCTAAAATGATAACGGGCCAATTTGTTTGAAAATTTTAGTTGATTTAGTATGTTATATATGTTACATGCATCTCATGCACCCCATGCATACATACATCATGTTAACCCTTGTGTTCTGAAAGCCATCATAGATTCCCGTTGGGTAGGGAAAATGGAAGACTCACCAAAATACTGGGAACAGACATGAGTGAATCAGATATTGAGGTATCCCGTATGGATCAGTTGGAAAACGGTCTCGCCAAGGTCACTGAACAGTTGCAAGCCTTGACTACTGCCATGACAAATATGGATGTGCCCCGTTCATGGGGAAATTCTGAGAATGTGAGGCGTGATGAGCCTTCGAATGGGTTGGGGGATGATGTCCCCACTTTTGATGATGACATGGCAGAATATGCAACAGGCAGAGTGATTGGGTCTCAGGCAGAATTTCAGAAGCTTCGGGATCAGGTTGAAACAGTTACCCGCAAAATGAGGGGTAAGAACGAGGATTTGCTAGATTATGAGGTAATGACCTTTGGAGAACAGCTGCCAGCTCAGTTTAAAATGCCCGACATGGCCAAGTTTAACGGGAACGGAGACCCGAGGGTCCATCTGCAGTAATATGTCTCAGTCATGAGTTCAATGGGCCTATCACAGCGCCAAGTCCAAAAGATGTTTGGGATGTCACTCGAGGGGGCACCTGTGGTTTGGTATCATAGCCTTAAGAAGAAGGTTAAGGAAGATTGGAAGGAACTAGCTGATGCTTTCTTGAAGCAGTATGTCACTGACCTAGAGATCGATCTGTCACTCCGTGATCTGGAGAATGTTAAGCAGAAAGCGGAGGAGAGTTTTAAGGAGTATGTGGACTGGTGGAGGGGTCAGTTATTGAAGATGCAGACTAGGCCCTTGGAGAAGGACCAGATTAAAATGATTATCAAGGGCACCAGGCCCTCCATTTACAGCAAGTTGAGGAGGATGACCTCCATGATTACAGACTTTCAGCAGTTGAGGGAGACTGTCATTGACATTGAAGACGAAGAGGCGGAAAACAGAAAGTTTTATGGCCAGAATAAAAGAAATTTTGGGGGGCCTTCTGAGACAAGGCTCGCTACTGTCGAAGTCGCTGCCATCAGAAACCGGCAATTCTCCAACCTTGGTAGACCTTTGTCGAAGGTATTTGAAAAGTTACAGGGACAAGGAATCTTGAAACCCTTAGAAGGCAAGCCACTTCCACACCCCACACCGCCACACATAAATGTGAACCTTTATTGTCACTTCCACCAGCTACATGGCCATGACACCGACAACTGCACCCGCCTCAGGCATGAAATTCAAGATCTCATAGATTCCCATAAAATACCCAACCCATGAAAAGAACAACCCAACACACACAGAAACCCTCAACCACCAAGGTTCTTACATGGATGATAGTGAAGAACCATAGGCCGAGGAAGAAGGCAGTGCTGCGGATGATGGAGCTGTTCCTCCTAGTCTATTTGATCCAGTTTTTTTAAAAAAGACATTGATTTTGTTACTTGTTCGAACTCTTTTCCTAAACAATAATAAAGAGTTCATTTCGCTGAATCTCTTCTGCAATATGAGTATATTTGAGAAAAACATTCAACCTTTGTACTATGAAATTCAGTGATGTTTAGAACACGGGGAATCCTCGGAATAAGCAAGTTGAAAGGAAAGGATATCCATTCAGAAATTGGGAAATGAAGCAGTGAAACTATCAGACTTGGAAGGGAATTAGTTCACCGAGCCGATCAACATAGACAAATTGAAGCAGTGGTTTGCCTGAGGAAAGGAAGACTAAGCAGTCACCAAGAGAATTGACGGAAGTCCTAACCCGACGGGATAAGAACATTCATACATGCATACACGTAACACATTTTGCATCCTTTCGTGTTTGTTCTGTTTTGTATTCACAGGTTTTGAAGAAGAAAAAGAAAAGTGGCAAAGACAAGCCAATCAGAAGCAGTAACAGTACAATGTCAGCAGTCTTCAGGAATGAATCACATGGGCGAGGCCCATATAAGCAGTATCAGTCTGGGGGCGAGGCCCATATCAGTAGCAGTTAGGGCAGAGGCCCACTTCAGCATCAGTTTTGGGGATGAGTCCTAGGGTCGAGGCCCACATCACTATCTGTTTTGGGGATGAGTCCTAGGATTGAGGCCCATTGCATCACAAGCCGGGAATGGCAATCCAAGAATGGAGCGGAGTTCAAGAATGAACAAGCCGAGAATGGCAATCCAAGAATGGAGCAGAGTTCAAGAATGAACAAGCCGAGAATGGAAATCCAAGAATGGAGCAGAGTTCAAGAATGAACAAGCCGAGAATGGCAATCCAAGAATGGAGCAGAGTTCAAGAATGAACAAGCCGAGAATGGCAATCCAAGAATGGAGCAGAGTTCAAGAATGAACAAGCCGGGAATGGCACTCCATGAATGGAAATACAGTTCAGGAATGCACAAGCCGGGAATGGCACTCCAAGAATGGAAGCACGGTTCGGGAATGAACCACCTCACAGTAACGGTTCGGGAATGAACCACCTCACAGTAACGGTTCGGGAATGGACCACCTCACAGTAACAGTTCGGGAATGGTCATCTCATAGTAACGATTCGGGAATGGACCACTTTACAGTAACAGTTCGGGAATGGGCATCTCACAGTAACGGTTCGGGAATGGACCACCTTACAGTAACGGTTCGGGAATGGACCACCTTACAGTAACAGTTCGGGAATGGACATCTCACAGTAACGGTTCGGGAATGGACCACCTTACAGTAACAGTTCGGGAATGGACACCTCACAGTAACGGTTCGGGAATGGACCACCTTACAGTAACAGTTCGGGAATGGATACCTCACAGTAACGGTTCGGGAATGAACCACCTCACAGTAACAGTTCAGGAATGGACATCTCACAGTAACAGTTTGGGAATGGACCACCTTACAGTAACAGTTCGGGAATGGACACATCACAGTAACGGTTCGGGAATGGACCACCTCACAGTAACAGTTCGGGAATGGACATCTCGCGGTAACGGTTCGGGAATGGACCACATCACAGCACGGTTCGGGAATGAACCAGGGGTCGCAGCACCTCACCACCCAAGTCAACTCAACGCAACACATGGCAAGTCAAGTGGCAGCTGGCGAGCCAGGTAAGTGAAAATGCATTGCATAACTTTGATAGGATTGTCACTGTTACACGTTACACAAGTCCCATCAAAGTAGGGGCGACTGTAGGCACTGCATTTTTGCATATAAGTCCCTATGATGAGTCTCATTTGGAGACTCTACCTTTTAAGTCACGGAGGTCACGGAAAACGGACATCAGAAGGGGGAATTCAGAATAAACAAGGTTCACTGTTTTCGTTCGTGCTGCGTTCGTGTATACGTTCGAACGCCAAACAGATTGCGGGCGTTCGTGCCGCGTTCGAGGAAGCGTTCGAACGGTGTCGATAATTCTGGTTTCGCTGCTAGCCTCTCATCAAGCCCAATTCGCCCAAGCCTTGGCCCACACGCCCAAGCCCACTTAAAACACATATTTAACACATGGTGAAATGAAAACAAATATAAAAATCACATACCAAATTAAAATAAACATTAAAATCAATCAAATATTTTAATTCCTTAATTAAGATATTCACCCACCAATTACACAAGATTCCTTCCTAACTAAACAAAATCACATACTAAATTAAAAAGATGTCATGCCTAATTAAAATCAATCATAACAAATTAAATATTTTGTATTCCTAATCTAACCAAATTTGTCCCCCCTCAATCTTTGACTTTCCTTGCTCAATACTAAAACAAATCCCTTCCTTGTGAGACAAGGTGAAGCCCTAGCCATTCTCTATATAAACAACCCCTAACCAAGACATGCACTCCCCTAGCTCATACATAGCTCATTCACACACATTCACATAAAGAAAAAAAACCTCTCCATTCACACCTAATATACTCAAGAAACAACCTAGAATTTTCCTCTCATCTTCCTCCCTTTCCACCGAAAACAACACTCCCCCTAAACACTCTCCATAACCGAAAATACACCCCCAAAACAGCAGCCAAATCCTCTTAAAACAGTCCCTAAAATCCTCAAAACAGTAACATAAAAACTGCATTCATAATCCTTAAAATAATCACACAAGACTGCACTAAAAACCCACAAAAAACACTCGGAACAGTCCGTTGAAACGTCAAAAAAAGTGACCTGAATAGTGAGCAGCAAAACAGAGGCCGAACAGCAGCAGAACGGAGACCGAACAGCAAGCAAAACAGCAAAACAGTGAGCTAGGACGCTAAACCAGTGAATCGGAGGAGTTGCGGAGCATTCCCCCCCTTTCGATGACCGTACACCGTACTACCGAGAGACGACATAAAAGGTTAGACCTGAGGGCACCTTGTATTTATTATCTTTCATTTGTCTTTTATTTATTTTAATATATTTTTTATTGCATGAGAGTCGTTTTGTTGAGGCATGATGTGAATTCCGGATAAACGGAATGCATGTTCTCTTTTGTGGTATATCAGATGGAAACCCGACATAAATTCCGTAGCCGAATCCGAATGGACGGTAGTACGGTCTGCACTCGGGATACAACTCCACGTACCACTTGAGAGATACATATATTCCGTTTCATCCAAACTTGTATTTGAGCATGATGTAGTTAGTACGTTATTTATTTATTTAGCCTGATTAGGCCTAGTGCGTTATTTATTCTTAAGCATGATTTAGTTAGTCCTTAGTATGTTAATCGTTATGCATGATTTAGATATCCATGTGATTAGATATGTCGTTGTTGTGATCCTGTTTGAATGCGGTATCTAAAACCATATGAATGTATGCAATCTGCCAGTTCCCGTTCGAACGTGTCATCGAACGCAACTCGAACGCGAACCTTCTGTTTCCCGTTCGAATGCGTTTCACAAACGCTACTCGAACGTGCATGCATTTTGTTTCATCAGGTCTGGATCCGTTCGAACGTGTTATCAAATGCTACACGAACGCGAACCTTCTGTTTACCGTTCGAACGCGTTTACGAACGCTACACGAATGCGCACACACTGAACTGAGTTTGTCTCATCATATTTCATGCACAATTGCCTCTTGGGTGATCTCCATTGCATTATGTAGCCAATCATATTATTTGTATTCCTGCATTTATCCATTCGATGTATTCATGAGATAGTACTCAAGCATGATTAGGTTGTTCTTAGTTTTCCATATCATATGATTGGAATATGTTAATGAGATTGCCATGTGATGTTGTATGTTGTGATGATTAATTTCATGCATGTGAATTTAGAAGCATGATACTCTTGGAAATAAGTGTTACTTAAACTTGATTAAATTATTACATAAATCCTTTCATTACAAGTGACATAAGTAAGGGACCATTCCGAACCCAACGGTTTGAGGTCTTCCCTTGCGAGGGGTGAGTGTGGCCTTAAATCTCATTTTCCCGGTTCACACCGGGTGGTGACTCCATTATTCTCCGGTTTAGTCCCCCGTGGCTACTCCGTACTCATGACCGGGCCGCGAGCCCGGGACAGCATGCGTCGCCCCAGATCCTGTGTTCCCATACTTGCATATTGTTATCGCCAAAAAAAAAAGTATATTGTTTGAGTTTACATAGGGCCCCCTTTGGTCACCCTCATTCATCAGCCCGCGCAGAGGCTGCTGCTTTTTCCTGATCAGTCCGGATGGCGGGGTAGCTGATATAAGCTCGACAAGAGCCGCTTTTATTTCAGATTTGGGAGGTAAGATGGCTTCAGTTTAGGCCTCGGGCACTTCAAGGGCAGGGACGAGACCCTCAGACTAGATCTCCTCAGTGGCTGGGGGCGTGAGCACGGTTGAAATAGGCTCCGGGTTCTGGACCTCATCCGAGGTGAGGGCAAGTAATTCTCGGGCCTCATCCATGGAAAGTTCTCATTTGCATAAGCGGATGGCCATGTGGATTGTTTCCATGTTAACCTCGAGCATCAGAATAAAAAAAATCTCGGCACAGTACCCGATTTCCTTGAGTTGGGCACTCTCCAGCTCGCCCTCCAGTGCAGCCTCCCTCTTTTCTAGCCTCCATACCCTTCTTGGCCATTTCAGCATTCTTCCTGATCTGGACAGAAGCATTCCGGATGGATTGATTCAGTTTAAGGGCCTCGCCCGTAGATTGCTCAAGAATTTTGATTGTCCCATCCTTATTGGCCGAGGACACTGAGGCCGAAGTTGTTTCTTGCTTTGATCCAGTGACCGACCATCAGCAGATATCACACTTCAGATTTTTGTAGTTCCTGGCACCAACTCACACACTCGTTGGAACCGAGAACTAGGGGACAGATGTTGATGGGGATTTATGCGACTAAGGCATCTGAACAGTTCGGCAAGGGCAGAGAGGGAATTCTCCTCATCTAGGGGACCCGTGTTCAGAGTTTGTGTGTAGATCTTCAACCCGGCTTGGAGCTCGGGTCTAGTTTTCTCAGGATGACCGAACCGAGAACACGATAAGGACCAAGTTTCAGAGACCAATAACATCATAATTATGGCCTACCACGGTAGACCGGCAACTCGGCTTGGTTTTACTTTTCCTTCCAGAAATGGTTGATGAGTTCAGATATTTCAGGTCGGGACATAAACAGTTTGGAAGCTCGGTAGGTCACTTGGCCGACCTCTTGAAGACCGACGCAAGATCAGAGTTGTTGGATTTTTCCTCCAAAACGTGTCATTATTCAAAGGCTCTTTACAGGCTGGCACCATTATTGTTGCATGTGGCAGTGGAGAAAACAGAGTGATCTGACCGACCGTCAGAAGGCAGGCTTACTTTCGGTGATGACAGTCTTGGGGCAGAGAGCCCATCAATCAGACAGAGACCACGCGAGAAACATCATAAAGTTGGAGGAAATGTGTCGTAATTACTAAGTATATAAAGGAAAGCTAGATTCATTTGTGGGAGAGATAGCAAAAAACTTGTAACTAAAATAAAATGAGCACTACTTGTAAAACACTGTAAGCCTAACATTTCGGTTTTCATTGGGCCATCCGTGAAAACAGGTCGGCCGAGCTGGTTTTGCCAATAAAAAAGCAACATCCTATTTTGTGCCCGTGGACGTAGGCTGGACTTGCTTCTCCGAACCATGTTAAAACTCTCTTGTGGATCTTTGTGTTTTTCCTTACCTTCTACAAAGTTTGCTTTTGATCCCCTATAACCAAACAAATTCATAGTTGAAGGAGGATTGTCCCGGGAGCACTATCCTGATATTGCCCCTGAGATCAAAATCACCCGTCAATAGTTGGCGCCGTCTTTGGGAAATCGTTGAACAAAAAGCAACTTGCGTAGTGAGACGATGGTAAAATGTGGAAACTGTGGATTGTTGGAGAGTTCAGCAGCAGAATGGATGGAAGGGAAAAGGAATGGGAAGAAGTTGGTCAGAACGGGAAGATGAGAGGGTTCGCTGGAAGAAGGAAGGTTGATAGCAATGGCTTTCCTTTTTTGAGTTGCAGAATGGAATGTAAGAGGGGTAGCCAACGACCACGCATCAGGAATGAGTTGCAAAATGGAATGTAATATTGTGGATGGGTGTCGTCCGTTGGCAGTGGCTGAACAAGTCCCTTCGAGTGTAAGCGTCATGCTTGCCCAGCCCGACAGTCCTCAATTTCACAGGTTGCCAGTGCTGAAGGATTGGCCGGGGAACTGGTCAGCCAAGGGCAAAGGACGACGTCCATCAGGTCCACCCTCAATTGGTGTGGTGGTCTTCCCTTAATGAGAGGAAA
Organism: Zanthoxylum bungeanum; assembly: GCA_019454045.1. Taxonomy (NCBI): domain Eukaryota; kingdom Viridiplantae; phylum Streptophyta; class Magnoliopsida; order Sapindales; family Rutaceae; genus Zanthoxylum; species Zanthoxylum bungeanum. The sequence continues at coordinate 33,359 of SKCR01042766.1, forward strand.
TGAGAAAAATCACACGGGGAGGACCACAAGGAGTCAGAACAGAGGACCTCAGATAGGCTTCCAGATTTGTTCGGGATATGCAAGGTCCTGGGAAAATGCATTGTTCAAGAATGCTTATGGAGCATTTGGCGCTAGGAACCCAGTCAGCATGGTCAGGCAGATCTGAATAAGCCTTGACTCGAAGATGTTTCGGACTCCAAGACAAGAACCAGAAGAAAATATTGTAAAAGCCTCTATTGAAATGATCTGCAAAGAGTTGTAAGAAGGGCATCGTGTCATTTGAATATGAATAAAACTCTCATTTTTTTTAAGAAACTTGTATATCTTACTTGTTTGTTAATCAAATGCGAAAGTTATGTTCAATATTCTTGGGATGTGCTCGATGCGATGAGGTGATCGGTGGTTGGGAAGGGCACCAAGCCCGTGGCACGCCAATCACTTGTGTCATTATCAAACCCCCGGGTGGAAGTGTTCCGACCTGGTTCCTTTCACTTTTGAGGATCAAGAACGCATCAAATGATGAGGTATATGTGGAAAAAGCGCGAACCCCTCGTGGCACGCCAATCACGGGTGTCATTATCAAACCCCCGAGGCCGGAGCGTTACTACCCCATGACTCGTATTTTTGTGGAAAACCTCGGGATGGCGACCGTGGGGAGGTTTTTTCCCCCATGAAGAAATCTGCCTAACCGAGTCAGCAGTACCACTTCGGGATGGCGACCGTGGGGAGGTGTTTTCCCCTATGAAGCAATATGCCTAACCGAGTCAGCAGTACCACCCCGGGATGGCGACCGTGGGGTGGCTTTTTCCCCCATGAAGCAATCTGCCTAAACGGTTTAGGGGAGGCGACTGCGGGGAGTCTTTTTCCCCGTAGGTTTAGCTTGACCGCTCGGATCAGGAGAAGCATGGCACGGGGAGGCTTATGCCATCGTGGCGTGTGCAAACTCCATAGCCGCCCAGCATGAGGAGGTTTTTACCCTTAGGGTCTCGGCCGCTCACCGATCCGTATCCTGGCTTGCCGGGACGCTGAATTGTAAGGTTCAGAATTGTGTTTTTGGAGGCACCAGGTAGGACGCTGTCTCGGGGCGCCCATGCTGTTATCTTTTTTTGGCTATATATGGATTATGTGCTAAGTCACCTCTATTGTTTCAATTTTGTCCTATCTTTGTTTTGTTTTTTGCCGGTTCCTGGCAAGGGGACGCCTATACCAGGATCCTCAGAGCTTCTGAGGTTGAATTTCTCCCCTCTTGAGTAAGTCTCGATTTGTACATCGGCTCGGGGCTGGATTCGTTCTGCCGAGGCCTTATTGATATATCGGCTCGGGGCTGGATTCATTTCACCGAGACATTATTGTTACGTCGGCTCGAGGTTGGATTCGTTCCGCCGAGGCTTAGATGTTCCATCGGCTCGGGACTGGATTCATTCCACCGAGGCCTTATTGATACATCGGCTCGAGGTTGGATTCGTTTCGCCGAGGCCTTATTGATACATCGGCTCGGGGCTGGATTCGTTCCGCCGAGGCCTTATTATTACGTCGGCTCTGGGCTGGATTCGTTCCGTCGAAGCTTAGATGTTCCATCGGCTCGGGGCTGGATTCGTTCCACCGATGCCTTATTGATACATCGGCTCAGGGCTGGATTCGTTCCGCCGAGGCCTTATTGATACATCAGCTCGGGGCTGGATTCGTTATGCCGAGGCCTTATTGTTACGTCGGCTCGGGGCTGGATTCGTTCCGCCGAGGCTTAGATGTTCCATCGGCTCGGGGCTTTATTCATTCCGTCGAGGCCTTATTGATACATCAGCTCGAGGCCGGATTTGTTTCGCCAAGGCCTTAGTGTTTCCGCTCAACTCGGGGTCAGGTTAAGTCCCACCGAGTTAATCTCATTGGTCAGGGGACGTAACATTCCCCCAGACCCATGTGTTCTTCTCAACTCGGGGTCGGGTTACGTCTCACCGAGTCAATCTTATTCGTCTGGGGACGTAACATTCCCTCAGAGCTAAGTGTTCTTCTCAACTCGGGGTCGGGTTGCGACCCACCGAATCAATATCATTGGACTGTGGACGTAACATTCCCCCAGAGCCAAGTGTTCTTCTCAACTCGGGGTCAGGTTACGTCCCACCGAGTCAATCTCATTGGTCTGGGGATGTAACATTCCCCCAGAGTCAAATGTTCTTCTCAACTCGGGGTCGGGTTACGTCTCACCGAGTCAATCTCATTGGACTGGGGACGTAACATTCCCCCAGAGCCAAGTGTCCTTCTCAACTTGGGGTTGGGTTATGTCCCACCGAGTCAATGTCATTGGTCTGGGGACTTAACATTCCCCCAAAGCCAAGTGTTCTTCTCAACTCGGGGTCGGGTTACGCCCCACTGAGTCAATCTCATTGGTTTGGAGACGTAACATTCCCCCAGAGCCAAATGTTCTTCTCATCTCGGGGTCGGGTTACGTCCCTCCGAATGCATTTGATTTCGGCTCGTGGACAATCTGTCAACATGAGGAAGGACTCGAATTGGTCGGATGTAATATCACATTAAGATTTGGAAGAGTAAGTTAGTAAATTTGAAGACAAAGTAAGCCAAGTATGGGGAGCGAGAAAGAAGACATTCGAGATGAGCAATAAAGGAGGACTTGCAGATTGTTATCAGAAAATAATAATAATAATAATAATAATAATAATAATAATAATAATAATAATAATAATAATAATATAATAATAATAATAATAATAATAAAGTATATTGTTTGAGTTTACATAGGGCCCCCTTTGGTCACCCTCATTCATCAGCCCGCGCAGGGGCAGCTGTTTTTTCCTAGTCAGGTCCGGATGGCGGGGTAGCTGATACAAGCTCGGTATGAGGCGCTTCAGTTTCGAATTTGGGAGGCAAGAGGGGCTTCAGTTTCGGCCTCGGGCACTTCAAGGGCAGGGACGGGAACCTCAGGCTGGATCTCCTCAGGGGATGGGGACGTGATCACGGTTGAAATAGGCTCTGGGTCTTGGACCTCCTCCGAGGGGAGGGCAAGTAATTCTCGGGCCTCATCCATAAAAATTTCTCCTTTGCAGAAGCGGATGACCACGTGGATTGTTTCCATGTTAACCTCGAGCATCAGAATTGGAACAATCTTGGCACAATACCCGATTTCCTTGAGCTGGGCACTCTCCAGCTCTCCCTCCAGTGCAACCTCCCTCTTTTCTAGCCTCCATACCCTTCTTGGCCGTTTCGGCATTCTTCCTGATCTGGGCAGAAGTATTCCGGAGGGATTCATTCAGTTTAAGGGCCTCGCCCGCCGATTGTTCAAGAATTTTGATTGTCTCATCCTTATTGGCTGAGGACACTGAGGCCGAAGTTGTTTCCCGCTTTGATCCAATGATCGACCACCAGCTGATATCACACTTCAGATTTTTGTAGTTCCCAGTACCAACTCACACACTCGTTGGAACCAAGAACTAGGGGACAAATGTTGATGGGGATTTATGCGACTAAGGCATCTGAACAGCTCGACAAGGGCAAAGAGGGAATTCTCCTCATCCGGGGGACCCATGTTCAGAGTTTGTGTGTAGATCTTCAACCCGGCTTGGAGCTCGGGACCAGTTTTCTCAGGATGACCGACCCGAGGATACGGTATGGACCAAGTTTCAGAGACCGATAGCATCATAATTGGGGCCGACCACGGTAGATCGGCAGCTCGGCTCGGTTCGATTTTACTTTGCCTTCTAGAAACGGTTGATGAGTTCAAATATTTTGGGTCGGGACATAAATAGTTTGGAAGCTCGGCTGGTCACTTGGCCGACCTTTTGAAGACCGACGCAAGATCAGAGTTGTTGGATTTTTCCTCCAAAACATGTCATTATTCAAAGGCTCTTTACAGGCTGGCACCATTATTGTTGTGTGTGGCAGTGGAGAAAATATAGTGATGTGACAGACCGTCAGGCGGCCGGCTTGCTTTCGGCGATGACAGTCTTGGGGCAGAGAGCCCATCAATCAGTCGGAGACCATGCGGGAAACTTCATAAAGTTGGAGGAACAGTGTCGTAATTCCTGAGTATATAAAGGAAAGCTGGATGCATTTGTGGGAGAGATAGCAAAAAACTTGTAACTAAAAAAAATGAGCACTACTTGTAAAACACCGTAAGCCTAACAACTCGGTTTTCATTGGGCCATCCATGAAAACAGGTCGGTCGAGCTGGTTTTTTCAATAAAAAGCAACATCTCATTTTGTGCCCGTGGACGTAGGCTGGACTTGCTCCGCCGAACCACGTTAAAACTCCATTGTCGATCTTTGTGTTTTTCCTTACCTTTTATCAAGTTTGCTTTTGGTCCCCCATAACCAAACAAATTCACAATTGAATGAGGATTGTCCAGGGAGCACTATCCCGATATTTCCCCTGAGAAGAAAATCAGCCGTCAACATTATTATTATTTTTATTATTATTATTATTATTATTTAATCGTTGGAAATTCCGTTATCAAACCACCAATTTCGGGCTTAAGCCGCACTCTCTGAATTCAAACTCAGGATCTGAAGTTCATATCCTGAACCATGCACTACCAAGCCACACCATTGGGGACGTTATTTTAAAAATAACAATCAAAATATGTTATTTTATCATTTGTACAAATTTAATTACTCTTAATTGATAAGCCAGCCGCCTGACAGCACATGGTTATTAGAATAATGATAAACGAATTTAAAGGCGATAAAAATGTAATTAAAATTAATTATAAAATATTTATATTATGTGTTAAAATAATTTTTTTTAATATCATATTATATTTATTTTGTGATTAATTTTAATAATTTATTATGTCACTCTTTAATTCATATATCATTATTCGGATTAATTATTGTGGCGACTCTTTGAATTAATTATTTTAGCCATCAGAAGAAGTAACCACATGGAACCACAACATTTCTCTTTTATTTTCCTGCATGCATCCAACACAGTACTTTGTTTCTTGGAAGACAATACGATAAAGAAGTTAGTGTGCCACTTACGACTGATCATATCACATTCCACATACCAAGTCATATATTCATATGATAATTAAATTAATGGATTATTGTAAAATAAAATAAATTTATGAGATTTTTTAAGGACTTGAATTCGATGTTGGTATGTGTTGATGGTGATTTTTATGACCGAGTACTTTGAACAGTTCGGTAAGGGCATGAAAAAAATTTCTCCTTTTGGGAGGATGAATAGTCTGAGGGTATCGACAATTCCTTGACCAGACATAGTCTTCAGATTTGGTCTCCAGGATTTGACCGACCCGAGGATATGATATAGTGCAGATATTAGAGACCAACGACATCAGAACCGACCCTGACCACTATAGCCCGGTAGCTCGGGTCAGTCCTATCCTTTCTCTCGGATCAAAAGAATGAGCTCGGATATTACTAATCAGGTCCGACGCAGTTGGATTAGTTTGGCATAATAATTTGCCGTCCTCATGAAGTCCGACGTGTAACCAGGGCAGTTTTGGCATTTCCCCCTGACACATGCCACCGCGTGAAAGAATCTTTACAGGTTGTCTTCTTAAAGGTTTAGTGTGGAGCATTCCCAAAACAGAGTGATTTAATGAAGAGTCAGATGACAGACTTACTTTCGGCGGGGCAGTTGGGGCAGAGAGCCTATCAAACAGCAGGAAATTCATGTGGCTGACGTCATAAAAATATGTGAACAATATTGATTTTTCTTAGTATATAAAGGGAGGGAAAACACACTTGTAAGAGTTAGAAAAATTCATTTGGGGCACTACTTGTAAAAGAAAAGACTAAGCAAACCAGCTCGGTATTACGCGACCACCCTTGAGAAGAGGTCGGTCGAGCTTGATTCAGTTATAAAACCAGTATTATACTTTGTTCCCGTGTACGTAAGTTTGATCCATTCCACCGAACCACGTAAATCCTTTGTTGATTTTGTGTTTGTTCTCATTTTCTGCTAAATTTGCTTTTGGCCACATAAACCAAACAAATTCACAGTTGGAGGAGGATTATTCGAGGAGCGGTATTCCAAACTTGCCCCTGAAACGAAAATCACATGTCATCAGTCTGAATTTTAATCGAGTTTTGTAACTGAATATTAATATATATTGTTAGTTCCATTTTTATTGGCATGTGTCCGTGATAAAACAAGTTCAATTGAGTTGTAATCTATCATGAAGATCTTGGTGCAATTGGACTAGTTTTTTGCTGTTGTGCATCAGACATGCGTTCGTGGTGCGTTCGTTGCAGCGTTCGAACGTGTGGCATTAGTGGCACGTTCTCCATTGGGTTCGAACGGGTTCATTCTAGAGAGCAAACGTTCGAGGTACATTCTTGTTGGGTTCGAACGAGATCATTCCAGAGAGCATCCGTTCGTTGTGCGTTCGAGTGGCGTTCGAACGAGTCTTTCCAGTAGGCGCGCGTTCGTGTTGCGTTCGAGTAAAAGTTCGAACGCGACTACGATCTAAATGCGTTTTGTGCCTTTTTCACTTTGAAAAACCCTAGCTTTTCACCCTACCTATAAATATAACATGTAGCCGTCATCCCCAATGGTTGAAACACATTTTCCTTGAGCCAAAATCTCTCAAAGCTTTCAACCTTCTTGATTCCACCATTGAAGACTTCTTCATCTTCTTGTCTTCTCCATTAATAGTGAGAATCGTTCTTTGATAAACCTTCAACACAACTTAACCCAAAATTCCTAATCCTTCAGAGTTCTTTAGGAGGAAGTTTGGTAGTCGGAGTTCCGGCGTCAGAGGTGATACAATCTACTCAGAGACTTCAGAGGTTCTGAAGAAAATCGTGGGTCGCGGGCCTGAGGCGTTGCCTTGAGTTCTTGCAGTATTGAGGTACTTGAGTCGGTGGAGTTGCCACCATAGGTCTTGACCATCGCTCTAAGTTTTTCTCGATATAGTGGATTGGGCTAGTAGCCGATATACCCGGAGTGATTTTTTACTCGCTCGAGTTTACCACTTCGTCACCAAAATTATTGTGTTGATTTTATGTGATTGTTTTATTTTCCGCAATTTATATTTTGCATTGAATTGATATTGTGGATTTTGTTATTGTTGGTTGACATTGTTATTGCCTCTTAGTATTCCATAGTTACAATAATCAGGACTTGTCCTGTTTATTGTTTGTAATTCCGCATAGGGTCAGAACCTAGGCTAATCGCGAACTTTCATATATGTATCTCCCCTCATATTTGTGAGTTTAGATTTATAAATTATGGCCGGCATTCCTCCGGATAATAGACTTCCAGTAAACGCTTTTGTATGGTTTCAGATGTATATATATATATATATATAACATGTGCAAAATGGATTAATTAATGAATTATTTAAGCAAGTTCACTAAATAAAATAGCTGAAGGAAAAAAAATGAGAGGTGTCATTGGAATTTCCATGTGAAAACGTAGTAGCTTTTTCATTTTTCAACCACCATGCACATCGCAATCATGTGTAGAAATTGATTCATTAGTTCTTAAAGGCAATGTATGCATCACAGCTAGCTAGCTCAGTCAATAAAATTGTTCTTGTTACAGTCAAATTGCTAGGCATAAGTTTCTATGTTTCTGATTGTAACTCCGTATGTTGACCTATTTTGTAAATTTATTGCTTAATTTTGGAAACTGATTAGCTTTATATTAATTATATTTAACTAACTCAATTTTTTTTTAGGAGAGTGGGTAAATCTCAAATAATTTTTTATTCTCTCTTTATCTCTTTTATAAGATTCAAATTCAAGTAATCAATCAAATAAAATTAATTGAAAATCACTTAATCAAAACCTCTCGCGCAACTCCAACTTTATTCTTTATATTAAGTTTTGGCCTCTGGGATATATAATAAGGATTTTTAAGACCACTTATTATATCTGGAGTCTTCTTCAATGATCAAATAAATAAATTGATGAAGTATATATATATTATATATATATATATATATATGTATATATAGACATCCCCAATGGACGTGGCTTGGTGATTTAGGGTTCAAGATCTCACATTGATATCCTAGGTTCGAATCTAGGGGGTGCGTTTCTTGTAAAAGTCTGGGATAGCCAAGGTTTTATCTGCTCCGGTTAAGTTCGGAAAGAGTAATTTTATAGCGAAATTTCCAACGATTTCAAAAAAAAAAAAATTGTGTATATAGACACACATCCTTTTTGTTTTCCTAAGATGTAAAAATAGGTATTTATACAACCAACTCATTGTAAAAAATATATATATACATATATATTTACAATATATAAAGTTCATATATTGTAAATAATTTTTTTTATGTGCATAAAACAAATATGGTAGATGGAGACATTAGTCATACTTTACAGAGTTGAATAAAACTCTTCAAAGGAGGGGCAAAAAAGGAATTATCAATAGGTAGGCTTGTCAGCTCAAGTGCTCAACGAAAGTCAAAATTTTGCATCTCTCTTTCACAAAAATTTTCTACAAATTTTAAAATTAGGGATAAACTCAACCAAGATATTTTTTTTTCGTTTTATTTTATTGGTTTTTTTATGAATTAAGAAAGACCAAGAGCATTAAGATAATAAAAAGTTTTGTAATTATTTGTAATAATGGGGTTTGGTTCGGTTTTTTTCTTAAAGTTTTTTAACAATAACAAAAAAAAAAATTGAAAAATTGGTTTTTTTTATCGAATTTAATATTTATTCAAAAATTTCACACTCTATCTTTTCTATAATCATCACACTTATAATAATATAAGTTTTTTCATGAGACATAATCATCATTTATATAATTTAAAATGTAAGGAAAAAAACCAAAAAAAAATCATAACACATTTAATGAAATTAGACCTCACCAAATACAAAAAATAAAAATAAAAATATAATAAACATAAATACGAAATTACAATATAACATGATTACACTTTAAAAATTTAATAGAATATAATTATTCGATTCAGTTTGGTTTTTTAATTAAAAAATCAAACTATTTTGGTTCAGTTTAGTTTTTATTTTAAAAATAATTTTTTTAATTTTTAATTGATAAGAAAACATTATCAAATCGGTTTGATGTTTTAGGTTTCAGTGGGATTATAGATTGGGTTGCAGTTAAGTTATTGGTGTTGTTTTGTGGAAGGAAAAATTATAATTTCATTATTGTAGATTTTTTTTTCTCTCTTTAAAATTTTTAATTAATACACTGTTTGTGCAAATCAGAAAACCAATAATCAATTAGAGTCAAGACTTCTCTATTATTTTTTATTAATCAGAGTTCTCCATTCATCGCCCCTTCACTTCCCTCAAGTTTCTTCAGATTGGTCCAATTAAGGTCATCCGGGGAGATCGCCTTAGAGGTTGCAATAAATTCAAGAGCAGGGAGGTCCAAGCCCATGACTGGTATCGGCTTGGACGCGAACCTCTGATGAGAACTTAATGTCCCATAATAGAAGATGAAAATTTTTGAATTTTGAAACTTTGAACCGATGTGGCTGGCGAGGATAATCAAATCAGTGTTTATGAGACATGACTAATGGATTTTAGAGGAAACATAGGGCGGCCCAAGGCACTCATAAGCCCATTAAGGGCCCAACTTTGGAGTATGTAAAATATAATCATGGCACTTGACATTTGAAAATTTGAATTACCCAAAAAAAAATCGTTTGTTCCCATCATTTTACTCAAAATAATGCAAACAAAAGGGGAAATATTTGGAAGAAAATCAAACATTTGATAAGTGACCAAACGCACCACGAAGAGGATTCAGGGCCCATCTTTAGAGTCTGACTTCAGGACTTTCGGTCAGATTCTAGCCCAAAAATCTCGTCAGAGCCTGAATTCAAGACCTTCCATCAGAGTCCGAATTCATAACCTCTCGGCAAAACGTCTATTTTAGACTCACTTCCAGGAAAGGCAAGTAAGGGTCACGAGAGGAGTTAACCTAGGGAATCAACTCCTTAATTACATGAATCTCCAAAATAAAGAATCTGACAGTCAAACATATATTTTCCATCTCTTGACGCTAGTCAATCGCTTAAAATAAGGGAATTCCGAGATTTTACCAAGTGGGTTAGTTAATATAGAATATAAATGGGAACGTAAATACAGTCAATGGTAGTTTCATTGTATGAAGATTATTAATAATGGGAGAATCCCTAAAGAAATGGGTTGATATCTGATTAATTAAAAATAATAGAGATCTCTTGACTCTAATTGATTGTTTATTTTCTGATTCTATTGTTTGTGAGGTTTTTCACAAACATACAATGTTTCACTTCTGACCTTAAAATATTAATTACAGTAGAAATATTTTATCTACAAGGTGATGAAACTATCAATATATTTTCTCTCTTCGGTTTCTTTTTCAATCTCCGAATCTGTGAACAAGATGGACTTGAAATCGGTACTGAAATAATAATTAACCATCATCGTCATCATGAACTTTAATATCTCCATATATAATCAATCATCTATTAATCAACCAACAACAAATAATACATATACCTATACTAACTAAATTAGTCACTATTATATAACACAACATCATTGTCAGTATTTGAGGTTTCCTGGAAGGACTCGATTAAAACAGTCAAAACATACATATTAATCCTATCTTAAACAATGCATGCATATCAAAGATTAAAACAGTAAAATAAAAAACTAAATATGCATAAAAGGATAATGGCGATTAACATACAAAATAACTAAGTATGCAATGAAATATAGAAAACAATAAGCACGACTGGATATATATATCCTTGGCTAAATATGTGTGTGTTCGGCTGGAGCTTCTGTGTCAAACTAGAATCTCAGATGTGAAGAAATATTAAAAAGGATGCTCTCACGTCGTATCTTTATGCGTATGTTGTGGCTCTTAGACGTCTTTGGATGTTTATATTATTACTTGGTTGTTTGTTGAAAGGAGAAAAACTCCAAGAATGCCACTGATTTTCACTCACTCTCTCGAAAGTATAAAGATATTTCTAAATCTTTTGATAGATAGTTTCCAAATAGAAAAAAGTGAAAGGATGAGGTGTTTTTATAGTAAAAACAACAAGAGATAAGGATGGAATTAGGAAACAGAATCCCTCCGATTCTCCAGTGATTGCCAATCTACTGGGTCAGTTACAACACGATAGATATCTGGTCGGATTTATATCTACGGATATATATATCTGATCGGACATAAGCAATACATATCATGCCCGTATTTCTAGTAACTAAAGATCTACATAATGGATGACATCTCGATGCATGTCCGGCCGGTTATAAAATTTGAATTTTATATTTGGCCGGACATAATCACGTTCGTCATTTCAGGGATTGGCGATCAGCACACTCACTAACAACTGGAATGTTTATCGGGCACGCTATTGTGGTTTGAGAGAATGTAGGCCGGACATAAGTGATGTCCGGACGGTGCTAGTTTTTATTTCCTAGAGTTTATTTCCTTTTCGGCATTCATCCTTGTAATTTTCCAAGCTTTCAGAGGTTGTCTCCATAAGAGACTCATCATCGGACCATGCATAAAAATATAGTGTCTACACCAAAGTAAGGTGTACCATTTTGGATGAAAGTCAGTACATATATCAGACTCATATATTTAGAAAATTCAAGCCATAATCAAATATTCAGGACTCACCACATACAAGCTGGCCTTTCGATATTTCAAAGCGTTCAATAAATTATCATGAAACACAAAGTTGTCCCAGGGAAAGACTGTAGGCACTGCATTTTTGCATGTAAGTCCCGATGATGAGTCTCACATGGAGACACTACCTCTTTAAATTGTGGAAGTCGCGGGAAACAACGTCGGAAGGGAATAGTCAGGAATTGACATCTTATTTGATTTAATTCACTTGTTTAGCTTCAGGTTTGCTTGTTGGACCTCTCTTTTAAAATACATCCCTAACCAAAACCAAAGCCACACGCCCACCTAGCCCAAGCCCATTAAATCACATCCAATACTAATTAAAACATTTAAAACACATGTCAAAAATTAAATTAAATCAAATTAAATTAAATCAAATCCAATTAAATCAAAACAAATCTCATTCTTAAATTAAATAAATCAAATCAAATCTCATAAATCACATTCCTAATTAAATTAAATCACATGCCTAAACTAAATGAAATCAAATCAAATCCCAATAATCATCTTCCTAACTAAAACAAATTACCTCCCTAATTAAAGATATCATTTCCTTATGATACACAAATTAAATATTCCCCCCATAATTACAATATTCTTTCCCTACCTATACAAGGATAACCCCAACCCTCTCCTATAAAAGAAAACACAAGCCAAACCCTTGGACCCTAGCTATTTCTCACGAAATCAACCCTAATGTTCTAAGCCTCTCGAACTCCACTCATTGCCTCACGGTCCACTCACTCAAACTCCACTCACGCATAAACCATTCACGTTAAACTGCCACACGTTCTAAGCCCTTCACGCCTAGACACATAGTCCTCACCAGCCCCCTTTCACGCAAGCCACATAGACCTGCACACCTCACTCACGCACAAAGTCATCACACCACCCCCCTGCACGCATAATTAGCCCTCAATCAGCCCTCATTCACGCACACAAAAACTGCCCCTAACCAGCCAACAAATCAACGCACAAAGCCCCTTCCAAACTGCCTCAAATTCACGCCCACAAACACCCCTACACTGCCTACTTCACGCCCTGAAAACAGCCCCTGCACTGCCTGAAATATCTACCCATAAACCATCAAATTCTGCCCCTAAAATCGGCCCAGTAAAACCCACAAAACTGCCCAGTAAAACCCTCAAAATTGCACTAGAAACTACCCCGTAAAACCCGCAAAACGCAAACCAAACAGCCCCGCATTACCGCTAAATAGTAAGCCTAAACTGTGACCAGAAACCGCAGCGAAACGAAGTAAAAACAGCAGCCCAAACTGTGAAACAATGAAGGAAAACATTGAACCAGTGAACCGGAGGAGTTGCGGAGCATCAACCCTTCCAACGACCGCGAAATACACTTCTAAGAGACGACTTAAGAGGTTAGACCTGAGGGCACCTTTTTTCATTCATCCTCTTTTACTTTTATTTATTTTCTTATTTTATTTCGCATGAATATGGTTGATTGGTGCATGATGTGATTTCCGGATGAACAGAATATGTGTTCTCTCTTGCGGTATATCGAATGGAAACCCGGACGTAAATTCCGTAGCCGAATCTGAATGGACGGTATTGCGGTTTGCACTCGGGATACAATGCCACGTACCACTTGAGAGATTCACATGTTTCGTTTCATCCAACCTTGCGTTTGAGCATGATTTAGTCTAATAAGTTATTTATTTTTTAAGCATGATCTAGTCTGGTATGTTATTTATTTTTAAGCATGATTATGATATTTCTTTATGCATGATTTAATTATTTTTCTTTTGCAATAGGAGTTTAATTTACGTTTATGTTTAGATTGTTATCTATTTTTCGTGCTTGATAATTCAACATGCTTATGAGATCATGGTGTGATATCGTATGTTTGCCGTTATGAGGCCTTACTTTAAAGCATGCAAACTTAGACGTAGGATTTATTTCATGAATGCGAACTAGATTCGGGTTATTCTTGAACATATATGATATGTGGATTCGGTTAAGTTATTGCACAAATTATTTCATTACAAGTGGCATAAGTAATGGACCATTCCGAACCCAACAGTTTGAGGTATTCCCTTGCGAGGGGTGAGTGCGGCCTGAAATCATTTTCCCAGTTCACACCGGGTGGCGAATCCTTTATTCTCCTGTTTAGTCCCCCGCGGGCTACTCCGTACTCCCAACTAGGGCGCGAACCTAGAACATCGTCGTCAATTTCTGTGTCCTACAGTCTGGCGACTCCACTGGGGATAGAGAATCGGCCCCGAAATAATGCCTTGTAATGTTTGTGATTTTTGTTTTAGTTAATCGTGTCTATCGAGGGTTGAAGGGGTTTAATCAATGGCACTATTAGAGCTAAGTAATGGTTTGGTGTCTTCCTTCATTCACTACCTTTCTATAAGGAAAAGCTGTGAAGACACCTAGATAATCATTTACTCGAAGCTTACCGTGATGGACTAATTTGGAGGACCTATTGTTTATTCCTGTCACCAAGGCGATAAGAGCCTAAGAGGCTTGGATATTTAAGAGAGTCCGCTCCACCCTCCATCTGGGGAATCTTCAATAGGAAATCCATCTGACAGTCAGTCATGCATCATAACTCGTTGGCACGTACCTTAGCGTATAAAAAAGGTGCGCTCACTTGGTCGCTTGAACCCTTGAGTGAGGAGACCTAGTTGTGGGCAATCCTTCACCGACGAGAGCCTTTGTCTATACCCCTATAAACCCGCATATGAACTGTAGTTGTAGGACCAATAGAAACTAGTCCTTTGTGCTTATGTTAGGACCATCGTCATTTGGATTCAGTTGGACCTTTTGTCATGAGGTATGGGCTTGTTGGGCCATTTAAACTGGGACGGGTTCGTGGCTTATGACAATTGGGCCAAAAGCTTCTGAAATGCCAATGGGCCATTTTGTGTTTAGGCCTTTTATCATTTGAAGTTGTTTAGCCATGTTATCGCAAAAGTGTAAACTTGTTGGGCCTTTTCAACTGGGACAAGTTTGCACCTCGTAATAGTATGATTGAATGCTTTAAAATGATAATGGGCCGACTTATATATTCCATACATCGCACACATCTCATGCATCTCATACATACACGCATTATGTTAACCCTTTATGTCTTAAAAGCCATAATAGATATCCGTTGGGTTAGAGGGAAAAAAAGATTTGTCAATAGGAGTTTAGCAAACATGGATATCGGGAAAAGGAAGTCGAGGAATAGAAAGTTTTACGGCGAGGATAGAAAGATCATGGTGGGCCAAAAAAAAAAGAAAAAAAAAGAAAAAAAAAGAAAAAAAAAAAAAAAAGAAAAAAAAAGAAAAAAAAATTTGTTGTTCTTAGTCCCTAATAGTTAGGTATAAGTCCAATGATGAAATCGTTTGCTTTAGGGTGAAATCTTAGAAACGATAAACTCTTGATGCGCTTTTATCTGATACTTTGAATGATTGATCTCTGTTAGACTCGTAAGCACTTCACTATAAGTTCTTAGAAATGAAAACCTGAGTAGTTGGCAAGGTGACTAGTTGAAGAAATTATAGGTCGGTGAATGATCGTTTGCTTAGATGTCTATCTTGATTTGCTTATGTTATAATGTGTGGTATGGTTGAAAATGAAAGAAAAGTCTCTAAAGAAAAGAATTGAACCACCTATAACCGATAAGCGTGAAGCTACCCATGGGCGAGTATTAGGACCATCATGAGGAGAAATGCTACCTTAAAGGGTAGGTGTGTTGAAAAAAAAAAGAGAAAAAAAAAAGAAAAGAACAGAAAAAAAGAAGTTCAAAATGAAAAGAAAAAAGAAAGAGACAAAAGAGAAAGAAAACCTTACCTCATGGAGCACAGAAAAGCAACTGCAGGCATAATTGAGACATCTAGGTTGGTTTGATCCATCGATCCTAATTTTTTGACGAAATCATTAAGTTGGCTTACTTGGGATGAATCTGCGAAGGAACTTTTGCACACACACACTTTGAGTGTGGCTTAGATCGTTTATTCAAAGACTTAGATTTGAGTTGCATTGAAAGTTTTAAAGGTTCTCTGGTTTCAATATTGGGCATTCTTTGAGGGCAATAATACGTGTAACTATTGGGACTATTTCGTATCATGTGATATAGTATGATGATATGGAATGCCACATCACGTGGTCCACCTTGACCTAGTGCAAACATCGAAAAGCAGAAAGCTAAATCAAGACTGGGGGCGACCAGTCTACCACCCCACGAATAAGGGATATATTGAGATCTTGAGCCATGGGACCAAAGGAAATTGAGCAATCACCGGAAAAGAATTGACAGAAAGAAACCGTAAGCAGACCCACGGGGTAACCGAAGACATCTGTAGAAAAAGGGCGCCGAAGAGCACAAAGAAGACCTAAGCCAACGGAATAGGAGATTCATTCATACATGCATGCATACACGTAACGTACTTGCATTCTTTTTGGTGTTTTGTTTCTATTCACAGGTGTTGAAGAAAATGAAAAAGCAATAAAGGACAGAAAGATGAACCGAGACTAGCTGCGACCAGTCTCTCATTCCTCATGCAGCACGGTTCAGGAATGAACCATCACATCAAGCAATTCCTCGGGAATGAGGTTCAGTATGCCGAAAAGGAAATTTTGAGAATGGAGCATGGGTCGAGGCCCACATCAGTATCAGTTTGGGGGCGAGGCCCGCATCAGTATCAGTTTGGGGGCGAGGCCCGCATCAGTATCAGTTTGGGGGCGAGGCCCACATCAGTATCAGTTTAGGGTCGAGACCCACTTTATCAGCAGTTTCGGGAATGAATCCCAGGGGAATGAATCCCAGGGTCGAGGCCCACATTGCAAGAGTTATGGAATGAATCCAGGAATGAATCCCAGGGTCGAGGCCCGCATCGTCAGAGGTTTGGAATGAATCCGGGAATGAATCCCAGGGTCGAGGCCCGCATCGTCAGAGTTTTGGAATGAATCCTAGGGTCGAGGCCCGCATCGTCAGAGTTTTGGAATGAATCCGGGAATGAATCCCAGGGTCGAGGCCCACATCGTCAAAGTTTTGGAATGAATCCGGGAATGAATCCCAAGGTCGAGGACCACATCGTCAGAATTTTGGAATGAATCCGGGAATGAATCCCAGGGTCGATGCCTGCATCGTCAGAATTTTGGAATGAATCCGGGAATGAATTCCAGGGTCGAGGCCCACATCATCAGAGTTTTGGAATAAATCCGGGAATGAATCCCAAGGTCGAGGACCGCATCGTCAGAATTTTGGAATGAATTCGGGAATGTATCCTAAGGTCGAGGACCACATCATCAGAGTTTTAGAATGAATCTGAGAATGAATCCCAGGGTCGAGGCCCACATCGTCAGAATTTTGGAATGAACCCGGAATGAATCCCAGGGTCGAGGCCCACATCATCAGAGTTTTGGAATGAATCTGGGAATGAATCCCAAGGTCGAGGACCACATCGTCAGAGTTTTGGAATGAAATATTCCCCCCATAATTACATATATCCTTTCCTTATGATACACAAATTAAATATTCCCCCCATAATTACAATATTATTTCCCTACCTATACAAGGATAACCCCAACCCTCTCCTATAAAAGAAAACACAAGCCAAACCCTTGGACCTTAGCTCCTTCTCACGAAATCAACCCTAATGTTCTAAGCCTCTCGAACTCCACTCACTGCCTCACGGTCCACTCACTCAAACTCCACTCACGCATAAACCATTCACGTTAAACTGCCACACGTCCTAAGTGTAGGGGTTTTATTGGGGATATCCGGTAACGCAGCGGAAACAGTGGAAAATCAAATTTTTCGATTTCAAAACTTTTTCTCGGATTAATAAAATAAACTTATTTATTTCATTATCCAATAATCAAATTATGAAATAAAACATTATAAATCAAATTTATGTGAATTTACCGAATTGCCCTTAAACAAAGTATTTTATTCATTTTAGTCCGAAATTGTTCAAAATAATTTTGAATGATTCTAAATCATTTCTAATATGAATTTAACATATACCAAATGTCAAAATACAATTGGCAACAAAATTTCCCAAAAATTAAGCCTAAGGCCGAGAGCCTCCTAATGGTGAATTAATGTACATTTTGCACTTCCATGGTTCAAAACACATCAAGGAAAAATCCAATCAACCCAATATTTTACATGCATCATATACACAACCAAATACACCATATAAATGAAAAGCCCCAAATTTGGAAGTGGTCTTAAACCCTAATTTTTCAATTTCTTCAAATTGGACAAATTAGACCAAATTAACAAAATCCAATACTTCAAACATGTTTCTTCCATTCAAATCAAGTCTCAACACAATGAAATAACTATAGATCAAATCTAGGTCATTTAAGAGTGGGTCAACAATTCTAGATTAGCAACAAGTTTCTTAAACCATCAAAAGTGTGCTTGTTAACATATTAGAAGCACGTTTTTGAACTCACTACATGCATGATGATTCATCCAAGTTCTCAAACAAATAAACACAAACATAAAGATTAGAAAGAACATCAAAGCATCACAAAATGATACTAAGCTAGTTAGAAACAATTTTCATGTTGAAGGTTAAGAAGAAATGCTTACAAAAACAAGCTTTTTCAAAGCCTTTTTCTTTATCTTCAACTTTGTGCTCTCAACTCTCTTTTGTGTTTGTTTTTGGTGTGTTTGAAACTTATGGAACCCTAAAATGAAAGAAAACAATTTATACTCCAACCATTAGGCCTTGGCCGAATTTTGGTGTATATTATATCTAGATATTTTGTTTTCAATTCATTTAATTTTCAAGTTGCCAACTAGTTAAAAATGATCATTACACATTAATGCATTTTTCAACCAAGTCAACAATTTCAACTTAGCCATTAATACAAATATCATAACTTAATTAATTTAATCATTTAACAATTAAATAATTAACTAATTAATAAAATACAAATATTTTAAATATATGTATTATATTTACATTAAATATTAAATACATATATATATTTATGATATTAGTCAAATATCTCAATTTGACAATTAATTAATGTATATTTGAATTAATCAAGCATTAAATGCAAATACACAAAAATTAAGGAAATGACTATCGAGTCCCTACACATGTATTTTGCGTTTAACTTTTAAACGACTTTATAAATAATCAATATTATTTACAAAAGTTGCCATAGTGCTCTACGAGTATATTTTATTAGTGAGACTCTCTAGATTCAGGCATATCCGTCACGAAATCCAATTTCGTGTCCATAATTTATCCACCCGTAAATTATAAAGACCACGGATAAACTCGCATTTATCATACAGGTCGAGGTCATGGCAAATGTATAATTCCTCTGTCACAGGTATCCGGATAAATCCCAGAGATATAGATGCAAACGTCAAATCTCTATAGGGATTATCCAGTCTACTATTCTATTAGCAATCTAAAAAAGAACATTTAGAACTAACTTCTAAATTGTACCACGGGCCCATGGTTTTTATCTGATTGCTAATCATATGGACTACCTATGCTCTGATACACAGAACTGACGGATCCTATCTCGATACACACATGACACCCTGAGGATCTATCTACACCCAACGAACATGCGAAGGTCTGATCTTAATAGATCGGTGACGTGACTGCCATCTAAGTGTAGAAGATGTCTCATTCGCCCACAGTGGTATCTCAAGTCGAAGAATCACAAGTGCTACTTAACACGATTAGATTCTTATTGACGTTGGTGTACCATCCATTAAGAATCTTCGGTGAGTCGTTCAGTGTTTATCCGCTATAAACACCTACACGTCTATACTAGTCTCCAAGACTTATGGTTCATTGAGAAACCATTGGAATCATATATTCCAGTATACGACATGTACCGGTCTCAACGGGTTTACTATACTGACCAAGTAGTGTAAACCTTGACCAGGAACTGTCTGAGAATGACAACGTCATGATATAACTCAATGTCAGTGGCGACGCTTTTGCAACTGCACCATGACTAGTAATTCTAAGGTCATTACGTCTTTACCATATTAAAAGATACATTATATTATAGAAACTGCATATATTATTCAAAATAATAATATTTTACAGAAGTATTCATAAAGAAATACAGCCGGGAATTGGCGCTATGAGCACCAACCCCAACAAAAACTCCCACTTGCTCTAGTGCCAATAACGATTGTATTTAATACCCATCGACTCCACGTGTTTATCAAACAGCTTCGGAGGTATGGCCTTCGTCAGCGGGTCTGCTACATTATCTTCACTCGGTACCTTGCACATGACAATATCCCCTCGCGACACAATCTCTCGAATGATGTGGTACTTGCGTTCCACATGTTTCGACTTCTGATGCGCCCTGGTTCCTTTGCTTGTGCAATGGCTCCAGTATTATCACAGTATAACGGAATCGCATTCTCGATACTTGGGACAACTCCCAATTCTGTGACAAAGTTCTTTATCCTCACGGCCTCTTTTGCAGCTTCAGAAGCTGTAATATATTCCGCCTCAGTGGTGGAATCTGCTGTTGATCTCTATTTGGAACTCTTCCAACAAACTGCACCACTGTTAAGGGTAAATACGAATCCAGATGTAGACTTTCTATCATCGGGATCCGACTAGAAATCGGAATCCGTATACCCGTTAACTTGTAGTTCGTTTCCTCCATAAATTATTAGCTTATCCTTAGTACCTTTAAGATACTTGAGGATATGTTTAACGGCCATCCAATGGTCATTACCTGGATTGGACTGATATCTACTAGTTACGCTAACAAAGAAACTGATATCAGGCCTCGTACATAACATGTCATACATTATGCTACCCAAACACGAAGCATAAGGTTGGTTAAACATCCTAACCTTCTCATCTTCTGTTTGTGGACTCATCTTCTTTGAAAGATGAATCCCATGTCTGAACGGTATGTTTGCTGTCTTACAGTTACCAAAATTATACCATTCCAAGATCTTATCTATGTACGTTGATTGGGATAACCCAATCAGCCTCATTTGTCTATCTCTATAGAGTTTTATCCCTAAAACATAGGAAGTTTCTCCCAGGTTCTTTATGGAGAAATTCTTACATAGGTACGCTTTGACGTTTTGTAACATTCCTAAATCATTCCCAATGATTAGGATGTCATCAACATATAGGATGTCATCAACCACTGGCCTTCTGATACACACATGATTCTTCCGAATTCTTGAGAAAACCAGACGATCTAATAATCACGTCGAATCGAAGATTCCAACTTCGTGAAGCTTGTTTAAGTCCATAAATGAACTTCTTAAGCTTACATACCATACCCGAGTTTTCGCTAGACGCAAAACCTTCTGGCTGTTCCATATAGATTTCTTCATCAAGAAATCCATTTAGAAAAGCCGTTTTGACATCCATTTGCCAAATCTCGTAGTCATGATACCCAGCTATAGAAAGCAAAATCCAGAGAGTCTAATATTAATACAAAAGCCTTTTGTATCTAATACAAAAAGTGATATAATATTAGCTACACATCCAGGCACAAAATGGCAGTCATTTAACAAAAGTGTCCCATTCGGCAATGAGATCTCGCATACTCCCACTGTAACTGCATCCAGAGAGTCTCATTTCCCTAATCGCAACTGCATCTCTCCAGGCTTCAGTCTTCTACTTTCCTTCAGCACATGCAACGAATTACAAATGTGAATGGGACAAGCAGAATCTAAAATCCAGTTGGATGTAACGGCTTCACAAGCCAAAGATATATCAATAACTGGAAAAATAAATGTATCTGATGTAGATGCTCTCTCCCTCATCAGCTGGGCTATGTAGTCAGGATAATTCCTTTTCCAGTGCCCGACTTTGCTGCAGTGATGGCACTTGTCTTCAGAAGCCCTTTTGGGCTTAGCTATCTTTGCTTGTGGTTGAGGACCGAAATCCATCTTCTTATTCCCTTTCTTCTTCTTCTTTCCCTTTGGCCAGGCCTGGGAAGAAGCAGAAAGAGAAGTAGGTCTCGGAGGGTGAGTCAGTACTCCCTTCTTGAGGTCCTCCTCCGCCGTGAGCAACATCCTATGCAACTCATGGTAGGTACAAATAGTCCCGTTCATGTTGAAGTACATCATGAACTGGCGATAAGAAGCTGGGAGAGAACCAAGAATGACACTCCTACCGAGAATGTCATTCGAAATGAGATTATGTTGCCTCAGTTGATCGATCAAATCGATCATCTGAAGAACATGTGGGGTAACAGCTTGCCCCTCATCCAATCGCTTATAGAATAGTTCCATTGCGACCTTGTGAACAACTACTTGTTCTTGGTTCTCAAACGATTGTATTAATCGTGTCATCATAGTATAGGCATCTGACATGCCATAATACTGTTTCTTGAGTCCCGGTGAAAACGAACTTAAGATGTATGATTTAACCCTTAAATCATCATCCTTCCAAGCTTGGAAGACTTCGCGTTCCTCCGGTGAAGCGTCCTCTGCCACAGCAAGGGGCAGTGGACCCTCAAGAACATATCCAACCTCTCGGAATCGAAGACTATCCTCAAATCCAAATCCTAATCAGCGAAGTTCTCTGCGCCTTTAAGTTTGTTCGCATCAAGCATACGCGCAAACTGATTAGTGGTTGGTGCCGCCATCGCAAATCTATCATATAGATCACGAAAAACGGTTAGCAGAAAATAAGCAGTTTCATATAATATCAAAAGCATAAACTAGATCATGGATTTTTAATCTAAAAATGCCACTCCCACTAAATCATGCAATACTGTAATCCCCAAACATAATACAAAGATTTAATAATTAAATTAAATACAAATAGGGAAAAGTGCATCCCGTGAATATATTTCAGCTTACAGCAGGGCACGGTCTCGCCTACGTATATTCATCAGGTACACAACTCATTTGTCAATCACTCACTAGTGACTCCTGGGTTTTCGATCCTGTTCGTTTCTCGTTGTCGCTGCTAAGGCAGGCCCACAAGGAGACGTACCAAGGTTAAACTCGCCAATGATAAACTCAAGTTACTTGCGTAACCCTAACAGCTAGGGAACGTTTAGGATTCCGCTTTCGCTTGAATTTATCTAGAATCTGATATACATCCGGTATAAATAAATCTCTATCGGCTACACCCTCACAGTAGAGGCACGATCTCGGATGTAGTCACGAAGAAATATTTATAAACCGTATTGACAAGACGAACCACATAACATGCATCAAATACATAATTACATTTAAACCTTATTAATTAAGGATTTTCCGCTAAGTGTCATACACCCTAAATCTAATCAAATTAGAATATAACATGCATGTATAAAGTCAAGAAAACATGATTAAACATTGAATTAAAGGGCTAATCATATTAAGGGGCCTAGAATCATTTTGTAGGGGTTTTATTGGGGATATCCGGTAACGCAGCAGAAATAGTGGAAAATCAAAATTACGATTTCAAAACTTTTTCTCGGATTAATAAAATAAACTTATTTATTTCATTATCCAATAATCAAATTATGAAATAAAACGTTATAAATCAAATTTATGTGAATTTATCGAATAGCCCTTAAACAAAGTATTTTATTCATTTTAGTCCGAAATTGTTCAAAACAATTTTGAATTATTCTAAATCATTTCTAATATGAATTTAACATATCCCAAATGTCAAAATACAATTGGCAACAAAATTCCCAAAAATTAAGCCTAAGGCCGAGAGCCTCCTAATGGTGAATTAATGTGCATTTTGCACTTCCATGGTTCAAAACACATCAAGGTAAAATCCAATCAACCCAATATTATACATGCATCATATACACAACCAAAACACCATATAAATGAAAAGCCACAAATTTGGAAGTGGTCTTAAACCCTAATTTTTCAATTTCTTCAAATTGGACAAATTAGACCAAATTAACAAAATCCAATACTTCAAACATGTTTCTTCCATTCAAATCAAGTCTCAACACAATGAAATAACTATAAAAAATCTAGGTCATTTAAGACTGGGTCAACAACTCTAGATTAGCAACAAGTTTCTTAAACCATCAAAAGTGTGTTTGTTAACATATTAGAAGCACTCTTTTGAACTCACTACATGCATGATGATTCATCCAAGTTCTCAAACAAATAAACACAAACTTAAAGAGTAGAAAGAACATCAAAGCATCACATAATTATACTAAGCTAGTTAGAAACAATTTTCATGTTGAAGGTTAAGAAGAAATGCTTACAAAAACAAGCCTTTTCAAAGACTTTTTCTTTATCTTCAACTTTGTGCTCTCAACTCTCTTTTGTGTTTGTTTTTGGTGTGTTTGAAACTTATGGAACCCTAAAATGAAGGAAAATAATTTATACTCCAACCATTAGGCCTTGGCCGAATTTTGGTGTATATTATATCTAGATTTATTGTTTTCAATTCATTTAATTTTCAAGTTGCCAACTAGTTAAAAATTATCATTACACTTTAATGCATTTTTCAACCAAGTCAACAATTTCAACTTAGCCATTAATACAAATATCATAACTTTAAAATATCTATACTTTAATTAATTTAATCATTTAACAATTAAATAATTAATTAATTAATTAAATATAAATATATTAAATATATGTATTATATTTACATTAAATATTAAATACATATATATATTTTTGATATTAGTCAAATATCTCAATTTGACAATTAATTAATGTATATTTGAATTAATCAAGCATTAAATGCAAATACACAAAAAATAAGGAAATGATTATCGGGTCCCTACACATGTATTTTGCGTTTAACTTTTAAACGACTTTATAAATAATCAATATTATTTACAAAAGTTGCCCTAGTGCTCTACGAGTATATTTCATTAGTGAGACTCTCTAGATTCAGGCATATCCGTCACAGAATTCAATTTCGTGTCTATAATTTATCCACCCGTAAATTATGACGACCACGGATAAACTCGCTGAATCATACAGGTCGAGGTCATGGCAAATGTATAATTCATCTGTCACAGGTATCCGGATAAATCCCAGAGATATAGATGCAAACGTCAAATCTCTATAGGGATTATCCAGTCTACTATTCTATTAACAATCTCAAAAAGAACATTTAGACTAACTTCTAAATTATACCACGGGCCCATGGTTTTTATCTAATTACTAATCATATGGACTACCTATGCTCTGATACACAGAACTGACGGATCCTATCTCGATACACACAGGACACCCTGAGGATCTATCTACACCCAACGAACAGGCGGAGGTCTGATTTTAATAGATCAGTGACGTGACTGCCATCTAAGTGTAGAAGATGTCTCATGCGCCCACAGTGGTATCTCAAGTCGAAGAATCACAAGTGCTACTCAACCCGATAAGATTCTTATTGACGTTGGTGTACCATCCATTAAGAATTTTCGGTGAGTCTTTCAGTGTTTATCCGCTATAAACACCTACATGTCTATACTAGTCTCCAAGACTTATGGTTCATTGAGAAACCATTCGAATCATATATTCTAGTATACGACATGTACCGGTCTCAACGGGTTTACTATACTGACCAAGTAGTGTAAACCTTGACCAGGAACTGTCTGAGAATAAAAATGTCATGATACAACTCAATGTCAGTTGCGACACTTTTGTAACTGCACCATGACTAGTCATTCTAAGGTCATTACGTCTTTACCTTATTAAAAGATACATTATATTATAGAAAATGCATATATTATTCAAAATAATAATGTTTTACAGAAGTATTCATAAAGAAATACAGCCGGGAATTGGCGCTGTGAGCACCAATCCCAACAAAAACTCCCACTTGCTCTAGTGCCAATAATGATTGTATCTAATACCCATCGACTCCACGTTCACACCGGGTGGCGACTCTTTTATTCTCCATTTAGTCCCCCGCGGGCTACTCCGTACTCCTAACTAGGCCGCGAGCCTAGAACAGCGTAGTCAATTTCTGTGTCCTATAAAGACCCAACAAGTTTGCATTCCATGGGGAAGGGGTTAAACGAATCCAAATGGATACAACCAAAAGACAAGAATTAGGAAGGTTTACTCATAGTGAAAACAACTATTGGTTTACATGAAGGATTAATCCAGGGTTCATGCTTAGGCTCTCATTGGCGATTATTTGTCCACGATTAGGTCTCCCCACCCAAGGATTCAATTGACTAATTAACGCATCATTTTTATACCCAAAGCTACTTGCCAACAAGTGATGGTTATCATCGCATAGCGATCCACCACCTTGAGTGAAATCAATTTCACGAAATACAACTGTGGGGGTCAGGTGTAATGGAAGGCGCGATTCGGGCAAAATCGTAGCTTTAAAATTTTTTAACTTTACCGAATAAATTATTCAATATCCCATATGAATAATTCATTCATATTTCACCTAAATATTTTTATTCGTTATCCAATAACGACATAAATAACAAAACTTTCACGAAAAATATTTTTCCGTAAAATAGCATAAAACAACGTTTTTATCCTAACAGACCAACCATTACACACGGGGGCTGCCCAGGTCAGCCCCAATAGTACTTGGGAAGTTCATGGGCTGCCCGAACAGTGATCAATTCACTGTTTGGATAGCGGACACCCGGTAAGCCCGAAACTCACTCGATAACGTTGTTTTTCACCGTTTTCGTATATTTTCAATCCGAAATAATTTTCGGTGCTTATTCCAATGCCCAATATGCATCCAATATATTTAAATAATATAGTTTTCATCACCAAAATTCCATAATTTTCAGATCTGATCTGGGTGCCAAAAATATTTATTTTTCATGCTTTAAATCCATTTTTCTCAACATTAGTCATATTCACATTTACACCAAACAAATCATATTCACATAATTTTTCTCAATGAAGAACTCATGAATAATTCTAGGAGTTACAAGAGTGGTCATAACACTCTAGAATGGTAACAAATCATTAAATGATAAAATTGAACTAATATTACACTCATATTATTCAATCTAATTTCATATATGCATCTAGCCTCCAAATCCATCCTCCAAATCAAAAAGCCCCAAAATCCAAGAAAGAAAGAAATCCAAGAACTATTCTAGATACTCAAGAACAAGAAACAAACTTTCTAAGCTTAGGAATATTAAAGATTACCTCAAAATCTTCAACTTTCCTTAAGTTTCCTTCTTGATTTGATCATTTTCTCTCAAGTTTCTATCAAGAACCCATTTCGGAAGCTCTCTAAAATGGTGAAAACTTTGGCCAAGACAACTCAAAATGAAAGAGAAAATAATTTTCCCTTTAATATATTGCTAGGGGCGAAATTGGTGGAGAGGCATTTTGATCATTTTCAAATTTTTATCATTTAATCAAATTAAAGAGTCCAAATTCAATTTGACAATCATTTACTTTATTAAGGCCAAGTGTAATAGCCATTTTTCAAGTAAATAATGACATTAAATATTTTATTTTTTAATTTTTTAATTATTTAATATCTAAATAACTAAATAATTAATTAATATCAATATCTTTATATATGTATTTTTATTTACATTAAATAACAAAATACATATATTAATGACATGTGTCAAAATATCATTTGATAATTAATTAATATGTATCAAATCAAATTTTGTATCAAATACAAATACACTTTAATTATTGATTGATCGAAATGCCCATATGCAGGTATTTTTTCGTTTAACCATTAAACGATTCAAATTAACTCATTTAATTCTATAAAGTATTATAAATAATCTGTATTATTCATAACGCGTTGCTCATGTACTCAACGAGTACACATCATATAGTGGGACTCTCTAAGTTTAGCTTTATCCGTCACAGAATCAAAATTCGTGTCCACAATTCACCCACTCGTAAATTATAACGATCATAGATAATCTCGCTAAACTATGCAAGTCGAGGTCATTGCATACATATAATCCCTCTGTCACAGCTATCAATATTATAGCAAGGATATAGATAGGAATGTCAAATTCCTAAGGTATAATATAGTCGACTTTCAAATTTACGATCTCCAAATAACACTCGGAACTCGCTTCCGAAGTATACCACGGCCATGAATTTACTAGATCGCAAACACGTACAAGATACATATGCCCTGTACACATGATTGACGGATTCTATCTGATACTCACAGGATATTATCAGCATCAGTCCACACCCAACCAGCAGGCGGAGGTTTGATCTAAATTGATCAATGTCATGAGTGCCATCAAAGTGTAGAGAATGTCTCATATATCCACAGTGGTATCTCAAGTCGAAGGACTACTATACTAATCGACTCGAGAAAATTCCTATTGAAGTTGGTGTACTATCTATTAGGAAATCTTCAGTGAGTCATTCAGTGTTTATCAAATAAATACCTACATGTCTATACGAGTCTCCCGAGACTCATAGTTCATTGGGATAAACCATCGGACCAAGTCCCGAAATACGACATGTACTAGTCTCAGCGGATTTTACTAACTAACCCGTGTTAGTAAATCTTGACCAAGAACTTTATTCGAGAATATACTTCTAGTAGTGACACTGCCCAATGTCAATTACAAACTACTTTATAACTGTGCACTCTATTTTATATTATCGGGTCTTTATTGTTGGGTTTCTACTATAGTCCCAAGATCAATCAAACAATGAAAAAATGTGAATACAATAAAGAAGTATGGCGGAATCATACTTACAATGATCGGATTTGCGATACGAGGAACAATAAAAATTTCTTCAAGCTTTGAAGCTCTCGGCAATCCTCCATTTTGTGCTCCTTTGATTTTCAGTCAAGCCCTCCATGGATGATCTACAAGCTCCAAGCTTTTTGAGTGGATTCCATGCTCAAGGGTTTGTTTCCCTATCACATTTGGATGACTCTTTATGTGCTAGCATTGGAAAAATTTGCCACACAATATTCCTTATTTCTTTTTCTTGCTCTCGGTTTTGAGAGAGATAAAAGAGAGAAAATGGCCATTGGCCGTGAGGTAGGAGAAGGAAGAGAGATAGAATAAGTGAGTTGGTTTTGTGTATTTAGATTTCTAAAATCTAATACCAAAAATTCAAATCCAAAAGTAAAAGGCAATAAAACCTTCCAACCACCCCCATCAATCACAAGTGACAACATCATATCACTCAAAGTGACAAGACATCTATCATTTGAATGACTAATGATGTGACGCTTGATGTTACTTGTGGGCCGCACTTGAATTCGAAATGCGAGTGGGCCCGCAAACACTCCCGGGCTCGGGTTCGCTAATTCTGAATTAACGAATTTTCTGTTGCGACGTAATTAAATCAAATTTAATTAAATAATTATGCCTAGCAAAATTACTATTCATGTCGCAAGTGAATTAATTCTAAATTAACTCGTTCGCCCGAATTAAATTCTAAATTAATTTCGCGTCGAAATCTAATTTCGTATAATATATCGAATATATATTTTATCGATTAATTCCAAATTAATCGTTCTCTCTCTTTAAATTATATTTTATCCCAGATAAAATATCTCCGCAATTAATCCAGATTATTTTCTCTCTCTATTAATTAATCCCAGATTAATAATGTGCGAGTCATACGTCATCGGTAAATCTTCGGGAAGCGACCCATGAGATCCACAGATTTGTTGGCAGTAAATTCGGTCGTCGGACTATCCGAACACGTACGTACCTAGTACTACGTTTTTACCGATTTACATGACATGGTTGGCTTCTAACAAAGCACGTGACTACCCAATTCTCCAGAAATATTCTTAAAGAAATATATAAGCTATATCAGGCGTAGTATACGTAGTATTGCGTATTGCGATCCAGTATCGGATGTCACGTGCTAGGCCTGAGGCTGGAATTGTGTCTGCCCCGTACGAAGCACATATCGGATCTTTGGTAACTAGTCTCTATAATCGGATAACCATGACCTAGTCATAATATCCCGATAGCTGCAGCATAAAAGAACACCAGTTCCGTATCCTACGTGACCATCATCTCCACTATGACTGGAGTGATACTTCCGTCTTGACATCACACCTAATACACTACGATTCTCAATATACCTAGAAGAGGCGTACACAGAACCTGTTAAAGCCTTGACGACCAAACAAAGTATATTGATTGTCGCAAGTATTAGCGGTGCAAGTCTCAGGTTAAGACCAAATACACCAACCCTGATTCGGATTCCATAGACACATAGTCATACTACCAATGGAATTCCGATGGGTCTATCCAGAGCGAACGTTTTTCCGTACCATCGGTAAACACAACCTCCTATTACACTTGCATGAGTATCCAATACCTAAATAAATGAGAACTATGCCGTATGCTCCCACATAACGCACAAGTGTAATACTAGTCTATTCCGCATTATCGATGTCCAATCTCGATAATACTCCGACTAGGGATGTTTTAATGATTAAACCTTCGTGGATTGATACTGTCTCATATCATCTCAATCTGGAACTAATCATATGGACTTTTATCATTTATATATCCCGGTAATCTAATTACAAATGATAAAAGAGCAATTTCCTTTTTTATCACATAGTTAATTTGTACAACACCATATTCTGTACAAATAGTGATGCTATGGGTCATAATTGTCCAACAATCTCCCACTTGGCCTATAGCCAATCACTCAAGTGTCCTACACTTGAACTATGTACGGTTCGCTCAAACTTCTGCTGAGAAAAAGCTTTCATCAGCGGATTTGTAAAGTTATCATCTGATGCGATTTATTCGATCATCATATCGCCACGATGTATGATCCGAACGAATCAGATGAATAGTTGAAGTATATACTTGGATCGTTTATGAGACCATTAATTCTTTAGCCTGTGCTGTAGCCTAGCTCAGCTGCTAACGGAACTACATCTAATCCAATTAGGATTATTTAGATCCTAAGTGCTTCTATTGCTGCCTCAGCTGCAACAATATTCTGCTTTTGTTGTTTATTCGGCAACAGTATCTTGCTTGGAAAATTTCCAGCTCACTGTTCCGTTATTCAAACTATATAGTACCTTTATTATGACTTATAGTCGTTATTGTCGGTTTGGAAACTTGCAACAGTGAACCCAGTCACTTCAAGTTCTCCTCCTCCATAGTTTAAGAAAGCATCCTTAGATCATCTAAGATACGTAATGATGTTCTTAACATAAATCCATTGACTATCACTTGGATTGGCCTGATTGTGACTCCATATGCTCAAAGCATATGAGACACCAGGTCATGTACATTTATTTCAATGTATGAGTACTCAGAGAGTGCCAACAACTTTTAGATCTATCCCAATAGATCTTTATTCCTAGAATAAAGGTTGTCTCTCCCAAGAATTCTACGGAGAATTTTCATGAAAGCCAAGCTTTCACCGATTGTATTATGGGAATATCATTTCTAAGAAATGATATATCATCATTATTTAGGACATTCATTGTCAGTGCGCTCCCACTAACCTCCTTATATACACAAGAATCATTTTCGTTTTGAATTAAATCATACACCATTATGATTACATCAAAACGATATAGTTCCAAGAACACAATGCTTGCTTCAATCCATAAATGGATCGAATTAACTTGCAAACCTTGTTTGCTTGTTTTGGTACGACAAAACCGTCAGGATGTTATAAACATCCTTCAAAAGGTTTCCGTTTAAGGAAAGCGATTTTGACGTTCTGCTGCCACATTTCATAAATGAAACATGCAGTATTAGCAAGCATTATCCAAATGGATCTAATCATGGCAACATATAAAAGGTTTCGTCGTAATCGACACAATGTTGATAACGATACCTTTTCGCTACAAGCCTAGCTTAGTACGTTGGTATGTTGCCATCCATGTATGTCTTTCTTGAAGACACATATAGTACCAATAGGCACAATGCCTTCTGGTACAACAACCAGTGTCCAAACTTGGTTGGTTTGCATGGAATCCATTTTGGACATCATGGCATTTTGCCATAATATGGAGTCGATACCTTGTATCACTTCCTCATATGTAGTCGGTTTGTCTTCCTCAATAAGATTGACATCTTTACGAGGTGAGATCAGAAACCATACCTCCCAGGTTGTTTTCTGACTCTCTCCGACTTACGCAGTTCTTGTGTATTCGAAGATTGTGGTACAGTTTCATCCTTGATGAACTCTTTGTGTTCCATTAAGGAATCGGTGCCTGGAACAGTATTACTCCGATTTTCATCGAGTTTTACTTTCCTCCCACTTACCACTGCATATAGGTATTCCTCTTAGGAAAATCGCATGGCGAGCAACAATTATATTGTTCTCTAGTGAGTTGTATAAGTACTATACTTTGGTTACCCTAGGATAACCTATAAATTAGGCACTTATCCGATTTGGGTTCTAGTTTGGTATCATCCAAACATATGCCCAGCATTCCCAAATCACCAGGAATGAGAAAACCCAGTTTCTTTCCTGTTCATATCTAATATGAAGTCCTTCAAACAGATTTTTATGGAACCTTATTCAAAATAAGTGTTGCACTGTTAAATGCGTATCTCTTGAAGGAAAATAGTAGCTCAGAGCGACTCATGATTAACCTTATCATGTCCAACAAAATTTGGTTTCTCAGTTCGGACACACCATCAAATTGAGGTGTTCCGTGAAGAGTCAATATTGAAAGAATACTATACTCTTTCAAGTAATTTGAGAAAATTATTGCTTAAGTATTTTCATCATGGTCTAACCGTGATGGTTTAATACTTTAGCCGATATGTCTGTCTACTTCGTGTCAAAACTCTTTGAATTCATCAAAAGTTTCTGATTCGTGTTTCAAAAGAAACACATAACCATAACACAATGCCACATCCGTAAAAGTTATGAAGTGTTCATATCCACCTCTAGCCTAGCTAGATATGGGCCCACTTACGTCACTATGAACGAGGGCTAACAGATCGATGGCACTTACATTTTTACCAAGTAAAAGGTGTTTTAGGCACTTTGTCTAATAAACTAGATTCGTAGACATCATTTGAATAGAATTAAATCCGTCCTAGTATCCACTATTCGAAAGTGTGGATATACGAGTCTTGTTTAATGTGTCTCAGACAACAATGCCACAAATAAGTCTCATCTGATCAAATCAGTTTGAACTATTTGTTTGTCATGTCATACATTTGAGATTTATTTATATTCTAAATATAAATACTATTATTCACATCTAATGTGTTTATCTCAATATCATCTTTATAAAATAAAACACTTTAGTGTTCTAGAATATAAAGGTATACCCGCAACGAGTTATACTCTGATATATAGATAATGTTTCTAGTCAAACTAGGTACATTATAATAGTTTCCTAATTTAAGTACACACCCGAAGGGTAGTTCCTAAACTTAGGTTTCTACGGTTAAAATAGCGACTCTCGTCCCATTTCCGATTCACAGATCAATCTCAACTGAAGTCAGTCTCCTGCTTATCAGCAGATTCTGCACATCAGTACATATCTATGTACCACATATAGTATCAAAAATCCAATTTTGAAACTAATAGCGAACATGTTTATGACAAACATACTTGAAGTCAGAGCCTTGCCCGTCTTCACTTCCTTCATGTCTGCCTTGTCCATACGGCATTCACTTCTCAGTGATCCCGTTTGCTACAGTTTAGGCAGACATCTTGGGATATGTCCTTTGTCTTCCTAGAAGACCGTAATGATTTTACCTTTGCCCTTTTAGAAGCTCTGGCTCTGCCTCCTAGAGCATAGCCATCAACTCTCCAAGAGTTTACTCTTAGTTCATAATGAACCTGCCCCAGCTTTCGGGTAGAGACTATAAGATCAAATCTTTGGCAGTCTCAGCCACGTAGGTAATGCCTAGCTAACCTACCTGATCGATGTCAGCAATCATCTGCGACACCTAGTGATTGACAGATGTACCCTTTGACATACGCAAGCGAAAGAGCTTCTTTTGCAATTAGTACTTCTAAGATCTAATCTATGAAGATCTTTAATTTCATCATCAATGTACAATGATCTAATCCTTAATTTTGATGACAGAATTAAAGTGTCATTGCATCAAGCATAATGGATTGAGTACTAAAGTTATCATCACATGAATCTTCCAAAGATCACGTTCTACTATTTGCTCAACTCCGAGCTTAGGCCCAAGAGGTTTTTCTATCAAATAGAATAAATTCTCAGTTCCCAGGACTATCCTGAGGTTCTATTCCCAATTTGAAAATTAAATCCGTTTAAAAACATTTTCTCCCAGGATTATGTTTTAAACACTAATCTTTCAGTTATCTTGATTGCTATAGTCTAACTATCCAATCAACGATTTCAGGTATTATTGAATATAATGATTACTATAGTCTAACTATATAATCAACTATAATTTGATTGGTTAAATTCAAATATACTGATTACTATAATCCAATTATATAATCAACTATTATTTGAAGTAGTTTGAATACAGTCCAACTGTTTAATTAAAACAACAATTAAATATTAGTCCAACTGATATATTTATTTAATTATTGACGAAAACTTGAAATGAGCGCATATTGGCAAGATTTTAAACGAATTTGTAAATTTAATACTTGCCTCCCACTGTTTTTTCGACGAGCCTCTAACCCTCTGTTGAGTACTCGGGAAACCTTGTTTCCTAGTGGGCTAGGATCCCGTTAAATAACACACAACCTTGACTTTGGCCAACAAGCTGTATGATATTTAACTAGGTAGATCTCTAAGATCAATTGGATCCCATCCAATTCCTAGATCCAGTAGGTTGACATCCAAGTCCAAAACACATATATAATATATATGCCAGTATATCCAATATATTTACCTAACCTTTTTCCTCTGAATCAACTAAGCCTTGGCTTTGGCACAACAAACTTAATGATCCCAGTTAAGCGAGACCCATTGACCTTGGAAAGCTTCGTAATCGATATCGATGGACAAGAAGTGATCTTGAATTTGGCCAACAAATCACAACTTGGACAAGACACCGATACGGAACAAAGCCTTCATGATTCAAACACATCCGCGATGGACAAAGGCATTGACTTTGGCCAACAAACCAGTGCCAATCTTGGATCTTGAGAATGAATCATTCAATGGAAGGAAAAATGCTTAATATATGAATCAAACAAAGCCTTCATGATTCAAACAAAGCCTTCATGATTCAAACACATCCGGGATCTAGAATGAATCACCCATCTAATATCCATCCGATATACATTATTCATACATCACATCCATGTATTCACACAAAGCATGTTATCAATCAATCTAATCCAATTAATTAATCTGAAATTAATGATCATCCAATGTTCAAACAACGATTTGATTTGCGCGAGTCCAACTCGTTTTAAGAATAAATACTCAAAGTACGAATTCTCGAATTATATCAAATTACAACATTAAATCCAATTTAATTTGTATTCAATACTAATTCTTTATTTAATTCTAAATTAAATAATTACACTTTTTAATGAGTCTTTTGCGACTTAGATTTCAAATCTAATCATTACGGGTCTCAAAGCCCAATTAACATCCAATGTCAATTTAATTAAAGTCCAATGGGCTTTCAATTAATTTATAAGGCATGGACTTTGGCAACCAAAGCCCTTTATGGAATCACCATTTTGCCAAAAAAATCAATTTAGGCCCATTAGGACCAATTAAAATTTTAAAGGTCCATTTAATTATATTTGGACTTTATGGATATGGTTTTGGGCCCAATTGGATCCAACCAATTAACCTAAACCAAACTTGGCCCAACCAAGCCCATTAAGCCCAAATACAACTTTAAAAGCCTAATTCCAAATTTAGCCCAATAAATTTAATTACAATATTCCAACTATCACAATTAAATCAATTTAAAGTGTATTGCCATAATTAATTAGTCAAATTAACATTTCCAAAATACCAATTTACTTAATTAATCATGCTCATTATCATCAACATATGTCCAACATTATTGAATCAAAAATCATATCATTTCCATGCTTCCTAGTTCACGGTAATTTAGGGTTTTCATGTTCAATTCCGATTTTAATCAAATTGAATCCTAAATCAACATTTCCCAAGTCTTTCAAACTCATCCAATGATTCAAAAAATAAAATTACCATGACATGTAGGGTACTCAAAGTTTCGGCCAAGCCAATAATTTGGGGAAAATTTGATCCAATTCAATTTTCATCAAATTGATCACAAATAACTCTAAGTTATCATCATTCAAGCATACTCAAACAATCAATTTCATCCAAACATGCTCAAATCAATTTTACCCAATTTTACCCTAAATCAATTTCATGCTTAAATAAGGCTCTGATACCATTGTTGGGTTTCTACTATAGTCCCAAGATCAATCAAGCAATGAAATCAATGTGAATACAATAAAGAAGTATGGCGGAATCATACTTGCAATGATCGGATTTCCGATGCGAGGAACAACAAAAATTTCTTCAAGCTTTGAAGCTCTCGGCAATCCTCCATTTTGTGCTCCTTTGATTTTCGGTCAAGCCCCCCATGGATGATCTACAAGCTCCAAGCTTTTTGAGTGGATTCCATGCTCAAGGGTTTGTTTCCCTATCACTTTTGGATGACTCTTTATGTGCTAGCATTGGAAAAATTTACCACAAAGCTTCCTTATTTCTTCTTCTTGCTCTCGGTTTTGAGAGAGATAAAGAGAGAAAATGGCCCTTGCCCGTGAGGTAGGAGAAGGAAGAGAGAGAGAGAATAAGTGAGTTGGTTTTGTGTATTTAGATTTCTAAAATCTAATACCAAAAATTCAAATCCAAAAGTGCAAGGCAATAAAGCCTTCCAACCACCCCCATCAATCATAAGTGACTAACATCATATCACTCAAAGTGACAAGACATCTATCACTTGAATGACTAATGATGTGACGCTTGATGTGACTTGTGGGCCGCACTTAAATTCGAAATGCGAGTGGGCCCGCAAACACTCCCGGGCTCGGTTTCGCTAATTCCGAATTAACGAATTTTCCGTTGCGACGTAATTAAATCAAATTTAATTAAATAATTATGCCTAACAAAATTACTATTCACATCGCAAGCGAATTAATTCTAAATTAACTCGTTCGCCCGAATTAAATTCTAAATTTAATTTCGCGTCGAAATCAAATTTCATATAATATATCGAATATATTATTTTATCGATTAATTCCAAATTAACCGTTCTCTCTCTTTAAATTAATATTTTATCCCAGATAAAATATCTCTGTAATTAATCCCAGATTAATTTTCTCTCTCTATTAATTAATCCCAGATTAATAATGTGCGAGTCATACGTCATCGGTGAATCTTCGGAAAGCGACCCATGAGATCCCCGGATATGTTGTCAGTAAATTCGGTCGTCGGACTATCCGAACACGTACGTACCTAGTATTACTTTTAAACCGATTTACAAGACATGGTTGGCTTCTATCAAAGCACCGTGCCTACCCAATTCTCCAGAAATATTCTTAAAGGAATATATAATCTATATCAGGCGTAGTATACGTAGTATTACGTATTGCGATCCAGTATCGGATGTCACATGCTAGGCCTGGGGCTGGAATTGTGTATGCCCCGTACGAAGCACATATCGGATCTCTGGTAACTAGTCTCTATAATCGGATAAACATGACCTAGTCATAATATCCCGATAGCTACAGCATATAAGAGCATCAGTTCCGTATCCTACGTGATCATCATCTTCACTATGACTGAAGTGATACTTCCATCTTGACATCACACCCAATACACTACGATTTTCAATATACCCAAAAGAGGCATACACAGAACCGGTTAAAGCCCTGGACGAACAAAATCAAAATATATTGATTGTCGCAAGTATTAGCGGTGCAAGTCTCAGGTTAAGACCAAATACACCTAGACTTCCATAGACACATAGTCATACTACCAATGGAATTCCGAGGGGTCTATCCAGAGCGAAGCTGTTTCCGTACCATCGGTAAACACAACCTCCTATTACACTTGCATGAGTATCCAATACTCAAATATATGAGAACTATGCCATTATGCTCCCATAACACGCACAAGTGTAATACTAGGCTATTTCGCATTATCGATGTCCAATCTCGATAATACTCCGACTATGGATGTTTTAATGATTAAACCTTCATGATTGATAAGTCTCATATCATCTCAATCTGGAACTAATCATGTGGAATTTTATCATTTATAATCCCGGTAATCTAATTACAAATGATAAAAGAGCAATTTCCTTTGTCACATAGTTAATTTGTACAACAACACCATGTTCTGTACAATAGTGATGTTATGGGTCATAATTGTCCAACATTTATCTAATATATATATCACTAAACCAGATTTAGTTTCAATCTAATCAAATTGGATGGAATATATAATAAAAGACAAGAGGTGCGACCATAAATAAATAATATTATGGAAAAAGGAATTGTTTGTATTCATGAATCAGACATAAATATGATCCGGATTGGCACTCCGAGCACCAATCCTAATAGCAACACCATCGGGGTTTAAAGAGTACAAGGAATATTTAAGGGCTGATTCTCTGTCCCTAGTGGAGTCGCCATATGTAGGAGATAAGCGAGGTTTATCGCTATGTCTATGACATCAGCGACCACGACATTATTGGGTTCACAGCCCGTAGAGAGTACGGATAGCCCATAAGGGACTAACCAGAGAATAAAGGAGTTTCCCCCCAACATAAGACAGTCGGAATGATTTAAGACAACACTACACCTCTCGCATGGTCTTACCTTAAACCTATTTGGGTTCGAAATGGTCCCTTACTAATGCCAATATAATATTCATGTTCAAAAGAAGTATCATCATATCTTATAATGTATTAACATATAACAATAGTTTATATAACATGTAACATTGCATTAAATAAGTAATAAAGTCAGAAAAGAAAACGATACATGTATATGCTCAATAATCATTAAAGTAGTATTAAAGCGAGCAAATCAGAGCATATATCTCGCTGGCCTGGTCGGACATTAATATAATGGATCAAATTTTATATGTGATTAGAAATATCCGGCCGGACTTATATGAAGTCTGGTCGTACGTGTAACGAAAACTAGAAAGGCTAGAAACATATAGGCACACATATAGCAGTAATAACAGATGGAACAACATTATTGTAATAGTATGATAATTAAAACAAGAACAATAAAACACTACCAAAATCGTAAGCAGAAAAGACAATGATAAAATAATATAAAAATCACAAACAAGTGAAGTAGATACACGTCTTCCCGGCCTAGCTTCAGAAAAGTCTGGCTGGACTTTATTCATACCATAAGTATCCGGCCGGATATTTATAAACATAGGCATAATAAAGTAGTAGCATGTGCAGATAACAACATAATGGTAAATGAATGAATATAAAATAGCTCAACAGTATAGAAAGACAATAAGATAGAACTCATGTCCCGCTGGCCTGGCTTCTACAAAGTCAGGTCGAATATTACTTAACAAAGTTGATGTCTGGTCGGATTTATCGTTAGTTTGGCCGGATATTAATTGTAAAATAGAAATATATCATGCATGAATAACAATAATGGCAGATAAATAATTACATAATCGAAATAAAAGTAATGAGATAATGATCAAACAAGAATAGGATAAACATCTCATCGATCTGGCTTCGGGAAGCCTTGCTGGATATTGCAATGGATGTTCGGCCGGATGTATAGTGAGTCTGAATGGACATTCAGCTTGTAAC
The DNA here is from genome assembly GCA_019454045.1 of Zanthoxylum bungeanum. NCBI lineage: Eukaryota > Viridiplantae > Streptophyta > Magnoliopsida > Sapindales > Rutaceae > Zanthoxylum > Zanthoxylum bungeanum. Next base: position 72,563 of record SKCR01042766.1, read on the forward strand.
CAATTCAAAAAATTTGTATAACTAGAGTAACAGATTTAGAAAAGAGAACATAAAACAATAAAAACCAGTCATATAAAAATGGTACCTTTCGTATAATCTTTTCCAGTTGTATCCCGAGTACATGCCATATTACCGTCCATCCGAAATCGACTATGAAATTTACGTATGGGTTTCCATTATATATACCAAAAAGGAATCATATATGGCCGAACACATGTTGACTTATGTTTGTCAGGCCAGATGTGGGTTAAGTGCGGCCGGACATACTATGTTAGAATAATATTATAAAATGAATGGAAATAGGTGCCTTCAAGTTGTACATTATTTATATTTGGCTTGTAAGACGCCTATGAAAATTGGTTGTTTACAGAGTCACTTTCTGGAAGAGTGGAAACTCCAGGGATTCTCTCGGCTCCCTATTTTTTACTCTCTGCGTTTCTTCTCTTTATTCTCATTGTTCATTATTAACTCTTTGTTTTCTTTCATTCTTTGTTGATCCCTCTCTATTGCCCCTCTTTTCAACTCATCTCTTTTCCTTTAAATAGGCATAAGCCTTATAGGATAATAATGATATTAAAAAAATAAAATAAATGATGTGGTGAATCCCTTAGCAGTTTTGCATAATCCAATTACTTTATCAGATAACTAGCAGATGCATTATATTCGGTCGGAGTTAAGATTTCTAATATATATTCGGTCAGCTGTTCATGTCTGAGAGAGGTCTAGCTGAGCATAGGTGATGTATGACTGGATATTAGTGTCTGCGAGAGCTCTGGCCGGACATAGATGATGTCTGGCTGAGATTTGGTTGTTTTTCGAATAAACTAAAGTTTATTTCCCTTTCGGCGTCTAACCTTGCAACTTTCCAAACTTTCAAGTGGTGCCATTTATACGAGACTCATCATCGGACTATAAAAAAAAAACAATATCTACACTTTGTCTCCTAAATAATATAAAGGAGCTTCATGTATTGTATTTCCTTCATTAGCTAGATTTTTCCTTGTTGTACTTGGATTACTAGCATTAATTACTTTGCTACCTTATAGCAGTAGCTTTACTTGATATGTATATAAACAAAGCCTCACAGAATATAATGAAACAAGTTATTCAATATATTCTCTCTCAAAAATTCGCTCTCTCTCTCTCTCTCTAAACAAAACACAAACACAAAAGGGTTACTTGAGCACAAATGGTACAAATTAACTGCTCAAGGCCGCATGGCAAGTTAAGGTCATGGAAAAGTAGAGGTTTCGAGCATCAACAATGTCCAGAGGTTGTTCTACATCAAGGGAAAAGATTAGAACACATTTATGGGTTGTTCTTAAAGTTTCAGAGTGGTTTCGTGGTGCTACGCGGCTATTCGAGCCGTGCATGTCAGTTTTGATTTATGTGGACTATTTTGGGGTGTGTTTTGTGTTTTTGTACTGCTTCTTAGGCATTATTTTTCCAGATTTTTAGGGGCATTTTTCTTGAGTCTTGTGGTTGTGTTAATCTAAAATTTTGAAAGCACCATTATGGGATTTTTGGGGCTATTTAGGCAGTGCAGCGAAGGGTGAACAGTGGGATGTTTTAGGTCAGTTTTAGGGTTGATTTTTGGGATAAAATCCATAATGTCTCAAGGCTGTTCGGGGTAGTACGCGGAGTTTTGGAATTTCATAAGCGGTTAGGAAACATGTCTGAGTTGACGAGTGAGGGGATATAGTTGGAAAAAGAGGATCTAGCAAGAATGCTTCTCGTGATATTGTGCACGAGTTCGGTGCTACCGTTGGGAGAGTAGTGGATGCTAGGGACCGACTTGATTTTATGGAGCAAATATTAGAGAGTTTTAAGGTGTGATTGAACTTTATTGGGGAAGAAAACCACAACACTCTTCGATCCATAAAAGTAGTGGAAGTAACACACTAAAGGGAACTTGGAGACCTCGAGGCTAGATTAATGGGTGTCTTAAGCAGTTTACTAGCAGAGTTTGATGGGGGCATCAAATGGATTCGTACATAGGTGAGTGAGCTGCATGCGAGAGGTTGGCCTACAAGAGAAGACACCACATTATACAAAGTGACAGTGACATCGTTTATATTAGGCACACACATGGGTGATGCCAAGCCAATGGTGGAGGCTCTGAATCCAAAATAGTTTAGCGGTAAGAAGGATGCTAAAGAGCTTGAGAACTATATTTGGCAATTGGAGAGTTACTTTGAAAAAAATAGACTTGCGGTATAAGTAAGATAAAGTAAACACTGCAACCATGTATCTTTCCGATCATGTTATTTCTTGTTGGCATAAGAAACACACAGAGATCCAAAGTGGTGAGTGCATGTTAGTTCGTGGGACAAGCTAAAGGTGGAACTCAATAGGCAATTCCTTTCAGAGAATGTGTCACAAAAAGAATGGTGTAATATCCAAAATTTGAGGCAAACCAAGACCATTACGAAATATGTTTACGAGTTCTCATGTTTGTTGTTGCGAGTGAGTAATATAAGCGATGACGACTTATTGTATGACTTCTTGGAGGGCTTACAACCATGGGTACCGACGAAGGTGGAAAGACATGAGGTCAATGACATCTGTACAACTTTGACTATGGCAGAAACCTTAGTGGATTTTGAAGGGATCAATCCAACTTCAAGGGGGACAAGCAGCATCAAGAATGGCATGAAGTGACATGAAACTTTCATTATGACAAGAAGAGGCTACAAGACATAGGGAAAACGTAGGATGGCAAGAAGTTCAAAGAGCCACAGGGCAGTTGCTTCTTGTACGAGACCACTGATCATTTTTCGTGGGAATGTTTAAAGAATAAGGTGTCCAATGCCATGATGGAGATGGAAAGAGAAGATGTGTCTATGGGGGCGCTACAACTTCTCAGTGCCTTAATAAATGAATTCGTAGTGGGAAAACACCAAAAGAAAGACTTGATGCATGTGAATGCCAACATCAAAGGCAAGGTGATTGTGATGCTAGTTCATAAGGGGGCTACACACAAGTTTATGAGTAGTGCGGTTGCAAGTCATTTGGGGCTGAAATCGGTCAAGTGATGAGGGTTCTTCAAGATGGTAAATGGCAGGGCAAGGCTGATTTACAGCATAGCTCGTGGCATGATTATACGCCTTGGTAATTAGTGCGGAATGGTCGACTTTTCAATCATTCCGCTTGATGATAGATAGCTTTGGGCATGATTTTTTACGATAACATAAGGTAGTGTCGCTACCCCATTTGAATGTGTTAAGAAGTTTATGGAGAATGAGCCATGCATGATACCGATAGTGGCAAAACAAACTTCTAGCCATTTTCTACTTTCAATGATGCAAACCTCAGATGAGGTAAGGCATTAAGAAGAGGCACATGATGGTTGTGGGACACAGAAACTGGACGACGCATGATGTCCTAGGCTCGCGGCCTAGTTGGGAGTACGGAGTAGCCACGGGGGACTAAACCGTAGAATAATGGAGTCGCCACCCGGTGTGAACCGGAAAATGAGATTTAAGGCCGCACTCACCCCTCGCAAGGGAAGACCTCAACCGTTGGGTTCGGAATGGTCCCTTACTTATGTCACTTGTAATGAAAGGATTCATGTAATAATTTAATCAAGTTTAAGTAACACTTATTCCAAGAGTATCATGCTTCTAAATTCACATGCATACATCAACAAGTTCATCTAAATTTACATGTAACACATATCCGAATTTGCATACAGCCTATTAGCATGTAATCTATGTCTCAATTTGCATACATAAGATTAACATACGGCAAGCATACAAGTTAATAAACACATTATACTCATACATGTGGGGAATACAGATGAACGAAACCTACACAATTTGCATAATGCATAGAAACAATCAGGTTCATCATACGAAGGAATAGCTACTAGGGACAATTATGTACGAAATCTGACGAAAATAACTTAGTTCAGTGGGCGCGCGCTTCGTGTAGCGTTCGAGAACGCATTCGAACGGAGCCTGACCTGATGCATGAAACACTAAGAAGATGCGTGCACGTTCGCGTAGCATTTGATAACGCGTTCGAACGATAAACAGAAGGTTCACGTTCGTATAGCGTTCGAGAACGCGTTCGAACAGAACCAGACCTGATGCATGATGAAACTAGGAAAGTGCGTACGCGTTCGAGTATCGTTTGTAAATGCGATCGAACGTTAAACAGAAGGTTCGCGTTCGTATGGCGTTCGAGAACACGTTCGAACGGAACCAGCCTGATGCATGATGAAACTAAGAAAGTGCGTGCGCGTTCACGTAGCGTTTCTAAATGAGTTCGAACGGTAACCAGAAGGTTCGCGTTCGTATAGCTTTCGAGAACGCGTTCGAACGGAACCAGACCTGATGCATGCAATACATTCATAGGCAAACAAATCCACAATGTGGGACCTCACTATCCGATTGAACTCATCTCACACCCAACCGGATATACACCAACCGCGGCGGTGAAGCATCGTGGTAAAGGATTTTAACCTCTCCAAATAAGGGACCTTTAATCTGACTTACTAAGCCCATGTGCTCGATCGCATCATGCATATAAAGAATAAAGAAATAATAATACCAAACTTAGTATGCCCGATTGAACGTATCTTGCATTCAACCGAACACACATCAATCGGCGCGGCAAAGTATCGTGGTAAAGGGTTTTAACCCCTTCAAATAGGGGACCTTTCATCGCACTTACTAAACCCATGCGATCGATTGAATCATGCATAAATAAGCAACATGCAGAATTCAAGTGACGAAAAATAAATAAATCAAAGCAACACAACACAAAAGAGGGTTCTGTTTACTCAAGCGGTACGTGGAGTTGTATCCCGAGTACAGATCATACTACCGTCCATTCGGAATCAGCTATGAAATTTATGTCCGGGTTTCCATCTGATATACCGTGAGAGTTGACACATCTCTCATTTTATTCCAAAGCCACAACATACAACATCTCATAATTCATGCATATTTATCTACTCAAGGGCCACAACATGCATTTCAACACAACAATCATGCAAGCAATACTCATAAATAATACAAATAAAACAGAAAACGAGTGTGGAAAATACCTTAGGTCTAACCTTTTTGCAAACTTTCAGGCTTGCGTTTCACGGACGTCGGAAGGGTAAGGCTCTCAACTTCTCTTCCGGTTCACTGGTTTAGCGTCTTATCTCACTGTTTTGCTGTTTTGCTTGCTGTTCCGTCTCCGTTCTGCTGCTGTTCGGCCTCTGTTTTGCTGCTCACTATTCAGGTCACCTATTTTGACGTTTCAACGGACTGTTCCGAGTGTTTTTTGTGGGTTTTTAGTGTAGTCTTGTGTGATTATTTTAAGGATTATGAATGCAGTTTTTATGTTACTGTTTTGAGGATTCTAGGGACTGTTTTAAGAGGATTTGGCTGCTGTTTTGGGGGTGTATTTTCGGTGATGTGTGGGGAGTTTATGGAGGTGGTTTTCAGTGGTGGTTAGGGGCTGTATTGGTGGTTGTAATGGCTGTTAAAATTCGGCAATTGAGGGGATGGAGGATAGTGGTATTGTCGGCCAAAGAAGGAGAGATGAAGAGAAGAGTTTTGTTTGTGCTTCTTGCTATTGCCGTGAGTGGCTAGGGTTCTTGGTGTTGTGATTTTCGTGCAAGTCTTGTGTATGAGCTAGGGGAGTGCATGTCTTGGTTAGGGGTTGTTTATATAGAGAAAGGTTAGGGCTACTCATTGTCTCACAAGGAAGGGTTTTTGGCATTAAAATGAGGATTTGATTTGGTATTCAACAAGGAAAGGATTAGATTGAGGGGGGACAAATCTTGGCTAGATTAGGAATACAAAATATTTAATTTGTTATGATTGATTTTAATTAGCATGATATTTGTTAAGTTTGGTATATAATATATTTGATTTATCTTTATTAGGCATGCAATTTCTTTAATTTGTGTAAGTATTTTTATTATTTTGGTAGGTGATTATTTAGATTTTATTGTTTTATTTAATTTGGTATATGACTTAATTAATTATTTTATTTAATTACATTATCTAATTAATATTTAATTTAATTTCTCATGTGTTTTTAAATGTGTTTGATTAATTGGGATGTGTTTTATGGGCTTTGGGTGCTAATTGGGCTGGGGTGCGAAGCTAGCAGCAAAACCAGAAATACCAACGCCGTTAAACGCCCATTCGAACGCTACACGAACGTCCACAATCTGCCGACGTTCGAAAGAAGAAGTAACGAACGCAGCACTAACGAAGACAGTGAACTTGCGAAATGAATCTGATGACGTACTTATTCTGAATTTCCCCTTCCGACCTCCGTTTCCCACAATATCCTTAACTAAAAACGTAGTGCCTCCAACTGAGACTCATCATCGGGTTTCACATGCGAAAATGCAATGCCTACAGTCGCCCTCACTTTGATGGGACTTGTGCAGTGTGTGACTTTGAACAATCCTATCAAAGTTATGCAATGCATTTTCACTTACCTGGCTCGGCTGCTGCCTCGAGCTGAGTTGGTGCTGCAGCGGACCTCGATCCTGGGACGCATCCCAATAACTGCAACCGACAACGTGGGCACCTCGACCCTGGGCACCTCGACCCAATACCGCTGACAATAGGGACCTCACCCTCGAACTGATGATGTAGTGGGCACCTTGACCCTGGGCGCCTCGACCCGGGACTACAACGGGGGCACCTCGACCCAACACCGCTGACCATAGGGACCTCACCCTCGAACTGATGATGTAGTGGGTACCTCAACCCGGAACTACAACGACAACAGGGGCCACCTCGACCCTGGGCACCTCGACCCAACACCGCTGACCATAGGGACCTCGCCCTCGAACTGATGATGTAGTGGGTACCTCGACCCTGGGCACCTCGACCCGGAGCTACAACGACAACGGGGCCCGCCCTCAAGCTGATATGGGCCTCGCCCCCAAGCCGACATGATATGGGCCTCGCCCCAAGCTGATAGGGCCTCGCCCCTTGGGACTCATCCCAAAAACTAAATTTACGCTGACGCTGCTTGGCTTATTTCTGCCGCTTTCTCCTTTCTTCGAACCTGCGAACACAAAACAAAAACAAACACGAAGAGAATGCAATGTTACGTGTATGCATGAAGATTTTCTTATTCCGTTGAGTTAGGTCTTCTGCTAAATCCCGTGGTGACTGCTCGGTCTTCTCTCCCTCAAGAAAAGTATTGCTTCAATCTGTCTACGTTGATCGGCTCGGTGAACTCGTTTCCTTCAAAGTCAGATAACCTCACTGCCCCATTTCCATTACCTTCTGCACTATGTAAGGTCCTTCCCAGTTGGTCTGAATTTTCCTCTCGGATCTGTCGTCGACGGCCTCGATTGCTTAAGTACCAAATCACCCTTCTGATCTTGGTGGGACGTACTTTCTTGTTGAATGCTCGGGCTAGTCTCTTCTGATACAACTGCATGTGATACAAAGACTTCGTTCTCTTCTCATCAATAGTGCTAACTGATCAAACCTATGTGCGGCCCACTCATGTTCTGGTAATTCTGGCCTCTGCTAATACCCTCATGGACTATATTTCACACTTCTACCGGCAATACTGCTTCCATTCCATAGACCAAAGAGTAAGGTGTGGCCCATTTTGGTGTCCTTACTGATGTTCTGTACCCCCATAAGGCATATGGTAGTTTCTCGGCCCAATCTCTGCAGTTCTCTGTCATCTTGGCTAAAATCGTTTTTATAGTCTTGTTGGCTGCCTCAACTGCCACCCATTTGCCTGCGGCCTGTACGGTGTTGACTTGTGGTGGCCTATCTCGTACCTCTGTAACATTGCCTTTGTCTCTCCTTGAAACTGAACCCCGTTGTCTGTCACTACATGATGCGGCATACCATACCGACAAATGAGGTTCCGAGCTATAAACTTTGCCATCTGTTTTGCTGTAACATTACGGAATGATTCGGCTTCCACCCACTTCGAGAAGTAATCCACTGCCACTACTATGACGCGATGCCCATTCGATGCATTCGGTCGAATTTCCCCAATCATATCAATCCCCCATGCTGAGAAAGGCCACGGCTCTGACAACCCGTGCAACTGTGTGCGGCAAGTGATTCAAATTACCATGTGCTTGACAGTCATGACAGTGCTTCACACATCTTCGCGCAGTCTGTTTCCATGGTTGACCAATAAAACCTTGTCTCACTATCTTGCGGGACAGATTCAACCCGTTCATGTGCGGACCACATACCCCGGCGTGTATTTCTTCCATTACATGCTGAGCTCTTCTTTTTCTTAAACACTTCAACTGAATACCGTTTGCTTGCCTCTTGTACAGTTCCCTTTCAAAGTCACATACTGGGAAGCTAACTTCTGAATGGCTATTCTGTCTTTTCTGTCTGCCCCTTCCGGGAGTTCACCATGTTCCAGATACCTCTGAATGTCATAATACCAAGTTTTACCGTCGTCGACCTCATCTTTCAGAATTCTTTCTATCTCATAAACAGGTCTACTTGCTGTTGTCAGTATCAACGGTCTCATC
>SKCR01042767.1:0-80149 GCA_019454045.1 Zanthoxylum bungeanum
TATTCTTATAGGAATATAAGATCTGTATCAGGCGTAGTATACCGTAGTATTGCGTACATCGATCCAGTATCGGATGATCACATGCTAGGCCTAGGGCTGGACATGTGTCTGCCCCGTACGAAACATATATCGGACATCAAGCAACTAGTCTCTTTAAATCGGACAATCCTGACCTGGTCATATTGTCCCGACGGTTGCAACCTTTTATAGAGTACTAGTTCTGTGCCCTGCATGATCATCACCTCCATATGTCTGAAGCGATACTTCCATCTTGACATCACATCCAGTACACTACGCTTCTCGATAAACCCAGAAGAGGTGTACACAGAACCGGTTAAGGTCCCCAACCACCAAAACCAAAGTTTACCGATTGTCGCAAGTACTAGCGATGTAAGTCTCAGGTTAAGACCATATACACCTACCCTGATGCGGCCTCCCATAGACACGTAGACATACTACCAATGGGATTCCGCGGGGTCTATCCAGAGCGAAGCTGTTTTCCGTACCATCGGTAAAACACAACCTCCTATCGCACTTGCATAAGTATCCAATACTCAAATATATGAGAACTATGCCGTTGTGCCCTCACAACGTGCACAAGCGCAATACTAGTCTATTCCGCATTATCGATGTCCAGTCTCGATAATACTACGACTAGGGATATTTAATGATTAAACCTTTGGGGACTGATACTGTCTCATATCATTCTCAGTCCAGGTACTAATCATATGGACTTTCGCCATTTATAAGTCAAAGTAAATAAATTTACAAAACGACAAAAGGCAATTTCATTATCACATAGTTAATTTTGTACAATAATACAATATCATTTACAAACAGTGACGCTATGGGACATAATGTCTAACATCGATCCCACGAGGACTTAATAACTAATCTATTAATTTTATGAGGTCAAATGATTACTAGTATCTAAAAGGTTGATTGATTGATTTGAAATGGTGATGATTCTAAATTTAAAAACAAGTAAATAAAATTGCACAAAAGTAGGTTTAAGAAAATTCAATATTAAAAACTATCTAGGGTTGTGAATCTTTCTAATATCTTTTAAAAGATGAAGTGGTTATTTCATGGTTGTGTAATAAATCGGTTTACTAACCAGGAACACTAAATTATGCAAAAGCCTCTGTCGATGGTCAGACGCAAATACCCAGTTTAACCCAATTGAACCATATGTCTATGTCAACCAAATTATATGGATTCATTAAGTTTAAATTCCAATTATGGCTACCCCTGCCCGACAGGTATATGTCTATCCTGTAAGGAAATCTATTAAAGGGTTATCTATCCTCAATGAAGATCGTGGGCTATTAAGTCTAAGGCTGAAACCTAAAATTCCTTTATCAAGTTTATTTTAGATTTACCACATCAATCATATTGGTGATCAGACAACAAGAAGCATTAAGCTTGAGACTTAATAAGTAAACCTTTAAATTACCCGAACTATAAAATAACCCCTTATAAACCGGTGATATTGGATTTCATCACAACCCCAGATAACTAGCTTAGTTACGACACATATTTACGGGTAGTAAAAACTTAAATAAAATAAAAGACATAAAGTGAAATGCTGAAAAGTATATTGCTGAAACGTAAATGACGGAAAGTAAATGCGGAAATTAAATACTAAAAATTAAATGCTGAAAAGTAAATGCTGAAAGTAAATAATTGAAAATTAAATGCTGAAATTAAATTGCTGAAAGTAAATTGCTGAAAAGTAAATGCTAAAAAGTAAATGCTGAAAGTAAATTGCTGAAAGTAAATTGCTGAAAAGTAAATGCTGAAAGTAAATTGTTGAAAAGTAAATAAAGTAAAAGTACAATAAAAGAAAATGCTGAGGTAAAATGATCCACTTTTATTACTTCTATTTTAGATATCTCCCTTAATATATTATATTAACTTTGCATGATAATTACAACCAGCCATATATGTGGTATGCAGATTAAGTCAAATTAATAATTAATTAACAACCGACCAATCAGGCGGTATCCAGTTTAGTCAGGTTAAAACCAATTTAAATAATTATCAACCGACCAATATGGCGGTATCCTCGTTAAGTCAGGTTTTAACTAGTTTATATATTATAATTAAGGGAGATTAATTTAAATATTAGTAATAAAAGTTTTACCTTTTACCCCAGCAAATGGGAGTTACATCCTCATTACTGAAAAGTAAAAAACTGAAAATTAGAGAAAGAAAAGTACTGTGCGTAAAAGTAAATTGCGGAAAGTAAAAAACTGAAAAGTAAATCTACTTGGCCCAACCAAGCCCATTTTGTCCAAATATAATAGTTTTAGGCCCAATTCAAAATTAAGCCCAACTAACCAAATTTTAAATTCCAAATTTTATAACTTAATTAATTAAAGTGTATTTCATGATTAATTCTTTAAATCAATATTCCCAAAATATCAAATTAATCCATTAATCATATTTTTATCTTAAATATATGTCCAACATTATTTATTCAAAAATCAAGTCCCTAATCCTCCATCAAGCATTCGGCCAAGGTGATTAAAATGGTTCCGATTTCGTTTTCAATCCAATCGAGTTACAAATCATCATTCCATATTGTTTCAAGTCATCTAATGTCTTAAAATTAAAAAATCATCTAGTCCATATGCTTGCATGTATTCGGCCAAGCCTCATTTGGGTTGGAAAAATTAATCCAATTTATTTTCCATGAAATTGATGATGTATAATCTAAATAACATACATCTAAGCATATTTAATCAAGCAAACTCATCAAATCATGCTTCATACAATTTTCCCCAAATAACATCCTAATATATTTGCATGCTCTTTAAGCTCAATGATACCATTGTTGGTTCTATTTTCCGTTGCGACGTAATTAAATCAAATTTAATTAAATAATTATGCCTAGCAAAATTACTATTCACGTCGTTCGCGAATTAATTCTAAATTAATTCGTTCGCTCGAATTAAAATCCAATTCTAATTCCGTCATTAAATTTAATTTCTTTTAATATATCGAATATATTATTTTACCGATTAATTCTGAATTAATCGTTCTCTCTCTTCTAATAGTATTTTATCCCAGATAAAATTTCTCTGTAATTAATCCTAGATTAATTTTCTCTCTCATCTAATTAATCCTAGATTAATTATGTTTGAGTCATACGTCATCGGTGAATATTCGGGAAACGACCCATGAGATCCCTAGATATGTTGGCAGTAAATTCGGTCTTCGGAATATCCGAATACGTGCGTACCTAGTACCACGTTCTTACCGATTTAAAAGACATGGTTGGCTTCTAGCAAAGCGCCATGCCTACCCAATTCTCCAGAAATATTCTTATAATGAATATGTAATCTATGTCAGGCGTAGTATACGTAGTATTGCCTATAGCGATCTAGTATCGAATGTCACATGCTAGGCCTAAGGCTGGAATTATGTCTGCCCCGTACGAAGCATATATCGGATCTCTGGTAACTAGTCTCTATAATCGGATAAACATGACCTAGTCATATTATCCCGATGACTGCAGTACATAAGAGTACTAGTTCCGTATCCTACGTGATCATCATCTTCATATAACTGAAGTGATACTTCCATCTTGACATCACACCCAATACACTAAGATTCTCAATATACCCAGAAGAGGCGTACACAGAACCTGTTAAAGCCCCGGACGACCAAAACCAAAGTATATTGATTGTCGCAATTATTAGCGATGCAAGTCTCATGTTAAGACCAAATACACCTACCATGATTCAGACTTTCATAGACACATAGTCATACTACCAATGGAATTCCGAGGGGTCTATTTAGAGCGAAGCTTTTTCCGTACCATCGGTAAACACAACCTCCTATTACATTTGCATGAGTATCTAATACCCAAATATATGAGAACTATGATGTCATGCTCCCATAACACGCACAATTACAATACTAGTATATTCCGCATTATCGATGTCCAATCTCGATAATACTACGACTAGGGATATTTTAATTATTAAGCCTTAGTGGATTAATACTATCTCATATCTTATTAATCCGAAACTAATCATATGGACTTTTATCATTTATATATCCTAGTAATCCAATTACAAATGATAAAAAAGCAATTTCCTTTGTCACATAGTTAATTTGTACAACAACACTTTGTTCTGTATAAATAGTGATGTTATGGGTCATAATTGTCTAACAAATCCTTCAGTAACTCAATGTATTTGCCTCTGCCTCAATTTAAGATCCTTTTAACTCTAGATATACTTGAGACTCTTGTGATAGCTGAAAATGTAAAACTTTTCGCTATATAAATAATGATGCCATATCTTCAAGGAAAAGATTATCGCCGCCATTACTAAATCTTTAGTGGGATAATTCCATTCATAGGGCTTCAACTGCCTAGAGGTATAGGCAATAACTTTTCCTCCTTGAATCAGCACACATCCCAATCCCACTCTAGAAGCATCACAGTACACCATAAATCATCCTAATCCTATCGGCATGGCTAGAACATAAGCGGTATTCAGTCACTATTTAAGCTATTGGAAACTCTTCTCATAGGTATCTGACCACTCTAACTTCACATTCTTCTGAGTCAGTCGTGTTAACGGGGCATCTATCCTGGAGAAGATTTCTACAAATCTTCTATAGTATCTTGCTAATCCCAGGAAGCTACGAATCTCTGTCACGCTGGTAGGTGTTGGGGTTGGTGCTCATAGCGCCAATTCCCGGTTGTATTTCTTTTGAATACTTCTGTAAAACATTATATTATGAATAATATATGCATTTTCTATAATATAATGTATGTTTTTATATGGTAAAGACGTAATGACCTTAGAATGATTAGGCATGGTACTGTTGCAAAACCGTCGCAACTAACATTGAGTAGTATCATGACGTTGTCATTCTCAGACAGTTCCTGGTCAAGCTTTACACTACTTGGTCAGTATAGTAAACCCGTTGAGACTGGTACATGTCGTATACTGGAATATATGATTCCAATGGTTTCTCAATGAACCATTAGTCTTGGAGACTAGTATAGACGTGTGGGTGTTTATAGTGGATAAACACTGAACGACTCACCGAAGATTCTTAATGGATGGTACACCAATGTCAATAAGAATCTTCTCGGGTTGAGTAGTACTTGTGATTCTTAGACTTGAGATGCCATTGTGGGCACATGAGACATCTTCTACACTTAGATGGCAGTCACATCACCGATCTATTAAGATCAGACCTCCGCATGTTCGTTGGGTGTAGATAGATCCTCAGGGTGTCCTATGTGTATCAAGATAGGATCCGTCAGTTCTGTGTACCAGAGCATAGGTAGTCCATATGATTAGCAATCAGATAAAACCATGGGCCCGTGGTAAAGGTTAGAAGATAGTTCTAAACATTCTTTTAGAGATTGTTATAGAATAGTCGACTGGATAATCCCATAGAGATTTGACGTTTACATCTATATCTCTAAGATTTATCCGGATACCTGTGATGGAGGAATTATACATTTGCCATGACCTCGACTTGTATGGTTCAGCGAGATTATCCGTGATCCTCATAATTTCCGGGTGGATAAATTATGGACACGAAATTTGATTTCGTGACGGATATACCTGAATCTAGAGAGTCTCAATAATGAAATATACTCGTAGAGCACTAGAGCAACAAATATAAATATTGTTGATTATTTATAAAGTCGTTTAAAGGTTAAACGCAAAATACATGCTAAAGGGACCCGATCGTTATTTGATTAATTATTGTGTATTTACATTTAATACTTGATTAATTTAAATACACATAAATAATAGTCAAATTGAGATATTTGACTTATATCCTAAATGAATATATGTATTTGATATTTAATGTAAATATAATACATATATTTAATATATTTGTATTTAATTAATTAATTAATTATTTAATTGTTAAATGATTAAATTAATTAAAATATAAATATCTTAACATTTGGATATTTGGTTTAAATGATTAATTTGCCTTTTTTGACTTAATATAAATATCTATAAAGTGTTATTTAGATATTTAATCAAGTTGATCAAATTTAAGTTAAATGAAAATGAAATTAATATTCTTGTATTTGGCTTGGCCAAATTCGGCCAAGGTTAAAGTGTAACAAGTATATATTTTTTTCATTTCATTTCACTTTCTAACCTAATACACTTTCTAACCTAAACTCCATTAAAAGAAAACCAAAGAAGCTTGTGAAGAAGAAAAGAAAAAAAAAAACAAAGAAAGAAAGGCTTGGATTTAGTAAGTTTTCTCAACTTACTATTAGATAAGAAAATGTTCCTTATGATCTAGGCTACATCTTGTGATGTTCTTAAGTTATTATTTTCTTTATTCTTTGTGTTTTTGGTGAATGGAAGTTTTGTGGAAGTGTTGAGCATGTATAATGATGGAAGCTTATGACTATTGTAGTAATAAGTATTCTTTTGTGGTTTTGGAAACCTTGTTGCTAATCTAGAGTTGTTGACCCACTATTAGATGACCTAGATTTGATCTTGAGTTGTTTCATTGTGTTGAGACTTTGGTTGGATGGAAGAATGATGATTGAAGTAATTGATTTAAACTATTTGCTCTAATTTATCCAATTTGAAGAAATTGAAAAATTAGGGTTCATGACCACTTCCAAATTTGGGGCTTTTCATTTATGCTGTGTATAAGGATTTGTATATGATGCATATAAAGTTTCATGTTGGTTGGATTACATCTTGATGTGTTTTGAAGCATGAAATGACAAAGTGCACAATTTGGCACCCTAATGGTGCATTCGGCCATGATGAACAAAAATTGGGATTTTAGTTGCTTTTGGTGTTTTGATCTTTTGAACATGCTAAGTTCATCTTATAAATGATTTAGAATCATTCAAAATTGATTAGATCAATTTCGGACTAAAATGGACAAAATACCAAGTAAGGGTAATTCGGTAAATTCACTTAAATATGATTTATTGAATTTTATTTTCATAATTTGATTATTGGATAATTAAATAAATATATTTATTTAATTAATCCGAGAAAAAATTTTGAAATCGGAAAATCTGATTTTGACGGTAAGCGTGGGCCTGACTGGTAGCAAAAGGTTACACGCAGCGACCTGGCGTCGACTACGATGAAACCTTTTCACCAGTAGCAATGCTTAAGTCTATTCGGATTTTTCTTTCTATAGCTGCGTATCATTACTACGAGATTTGGCAAATGGATGTCAAAACAGCTTTTCTAATTGGATTTCTTGATGAAGAAATTTATATGGAACAGCCGGAAGGTTTGCGTCCAGCGAAAACTCGGGCTTGGTATGTAAGCTTAAGAAGTCCATTTATGGACTTAAACAAGCTTCACGAAGTTGGAATCTTTGATTCGACGAGATTATTAGATCGTCTGGTTTTCTCAAGAATTCGAAAGAATCCTGTGTGTATCAGAAGGCCAGTGGGAGCATGGTCGTATTTTTAGTCCTATATGCTGATGACATCCTAATCATTGAGAATGATTTAGGTATGTTACAAAGCGTCAAAGCATATCTCTGTAAGAATTTCTCCATGAAGGACCTGAGAGAAGCTTCCTATGTTTTAGGGATAAAACTCTATAGAGATAGACAAATGAGGATGATTGGGTTATCCCAATCAACATACATAGATAAGATCTTGGAACGGTATAGTTTTGGTAACTGTAAGACAGCAAACATACCGTTCAGACATGGGATTCATCTTTCAAAGAAGATGTGTCCACAAACAGAAGACGAGAAGGTTAGAATGTCTAACCAACCTTATGCTTCGTGTTTGGGTAGCATAATGTATGCCATGTTATGTACGAGGCCTGATATCAGTTTTGCTGTTAGCGTAACTAGTCGATATCAGTCCAATCCAGGTAATGACCATTGGATGGCCATTAAACATATCCTAAAGTATCTTAAAGGTACCAAGGATAAGTTAATAATTTATGGAGGAAACGAACTGCAGGTTAATGGGTATACAGACTCTGATTTCCAATCGGATCCTGATGATAGAAAGTCTACATCTGGATTTGTCTTTACCCTTAACGGAGCTGCAGTTTGTTGGAAGAGTTCCAAACAGAGATCGACAGCAGATTGCACCACTTAGTCGGAATATATTGCAGCTTCTAAAGCTGCAAAAGAGGCTGAGTGGATAAAGAACTTTATCACAGAATTGGGAGTTGTCCCAAGTATCGAGAATGCGATTCCGTTATACTGTGATAATACTGGAGCCATTGCGCAAGCAAAGGAACCGATGGCGCATCAGAAATCGAAGCATGTGGAACGCAAGTACCACATCATTCGAGAGATCCTATCGTGAGGGTATATTATCGTGTGCAAGGTACCGAGTGAAGATAATGTAGCAGACCCGCTGACGAAGGCCATACCTCCGAAGCTGTTTGGTATACACGTGGAGTCGATGGGTATTAGATACAATCGATATTGGCACTAGAGCAGTGGGAGATTTTGTTGGGGTTATTGCTCAGAGCGCCAATTCCCGGTTGTATTTCTTTTGAATACTTCTGTAAAACATTATTATTATGAATAATAAATGCAGTTTCTATAATATAATGTATCTTTTTATATGGTAAAGACGTAATGACCTTAGAATGATTAGTCAAGGTACTGTTGCAAAAGTGTCGCAACTGACATTGAGTAGTATCGTGAAGTTGTCATTCTCAGACAGTTCCTGGTCAAGGTTTACACTACTTGGTCAGTATAGTAAACCCGTTGAGACTGATACATGTCGTATACTGGAATATATGATTCCAATGGTTTCTCAATGAACCATTAGTCTTGGAGACTAGTATCGACGTGTGGGTGTTTATAGCGGATAAACACTGAACGACTCACCGAAGATTCTTAATGGATGGTACACCAACGTCAATAAGAATCTTCTCGGGTTGAGTAGCACTTGTGATTCTTAGATTTGAGATGCCATTGTGGGCACATGAGACATCTTCTACACTTAGATGGCAGTCACGTCACCGATCTATTAAGATCAGACCTCCGCCTGTTCGTTGGGTGTAGATAGATCCTCAGGGTGTCCTATGTGTATCAAGATAGGATCCGTCAGTTCTGTATACCAGAGCATAGGTAGTCCATATGATTAGCAATCAGATAAAACCATGGCCCCGTGGTAAAGTTTAGAAGCTAGTTCTAAACATTCTTTTAGAGATTGCTAATAGAATAGTCGACTGGATAATCCCCATAGAGATTTGACGTTTACATCTATATCTCTGGATTTATCCGGATACCTGTGACGGAGGAATTATACATTTGCCATGACCTCGACCTGTATGGTTCAGCGAGATTATCTGTGATCATCATAATTTACGGTGGATAAATTATGGACACGAAATTTGATTTCGTGACGGATATACCTGAATCTAGAGAGTCTCAATAATGAAATATACTTGTAGAGCACTAGAGTAACACATATAAATAATTTTGATTATTTATAAAGTCGTTTAAAGGTTAAACACAAAATACATGCTAAAGGGACCCGATAGTCATTTGATTAATTATTGTATTTACATTTAATACTTGATTAATTTAAATACGCATTAATTAATAGTCAAATTGAGATACTTGACTTATATCCTAATGAATATATGTATTTGATATTTAATGTAAATATAATACATATATTTAATATATTTGTATTTAATTAATTAATTAATTAATTAATTGTTAAATGATTAAATTAATTAAATATAAATATCTTAACATTTGGATATTTGGTTTAAATGATTAAGTTGCCTTTTTTGACTTAATATAAATATCTATAAAGTGTTATTTAGATATTTAATCAAGTTGATCAAATTTATGTTAAATGAAAATGAAATTAATATTCTTGTATTTGGCTTGGCCAAATTCGGCCAAGGCTAAAGTGTAACAAGTATATGTTTTTTTCATTTCATTTAACTTTCTAACCTAATACACTTTCTAACCTAAACTCCATTAAAATAAAACCAAAGAAGCTTGTGAAGAAGAAAAGAAAAAAAACCAAAGAAAGACTTGGATTTAGTAAGTTTTCTCAACTTACTATTAGATAAGAAAATATTCTTTATGATCTAGGCTACATCTTGTGATGTTCTTAAGTTATTATTTTCTTTATTCTTTGTTATTTTGGTGAATGGAAGTTTTGTGGAAGTGTTGAGCATGTATAATGATGGAAGCTTATGACTATTGTAGTAATAAGTATTATTTTGTGGTTTTCGAAACCTTGTTGCTAATCTAGAGTTGTTGACCCACTCTTATATGACCAAGATTTGATCTTGAGTTGTTTCATTGTGTTGAGACTTTGGTTGGATGGAAGAATGATGATTGAAGTAATTGATTTAAACTATTTGGTCTAATTTGTCCAATTTGAAGAAATTGAAAAATTAGGGTTCATGACCACTTCCAAATTTGGGGTTTTTCATTTATGCTGTGTATAAGGATTTGTATATGATGCATATTAAGTTTCATGTTGATTAGATTACATCTTGATGTGTTTTGAAGCATGAAATGACAAAGTGCACAATTTGGCACCCTAATGGTGCATTCAGCCATGATGAATAAAAATCGGGATTTTAATTGCTTTTGGTGTTTTGTTGTTTTGAACATGCTAAGTTCATCTTAGAAATGATTTAGAATCATTCAAAATTGATTAGATCAATTTCGGACTAAAATGGACAAAATACCAAGTAAGGGTAATTCGGTAAATTCACTTAAATATGATTTATTGAATTTTATTTTCATAATTCGATTATTGGATAATTAAATAAATATGTTTATTTAATAATAATCCGAGAAAAATTTTTGAAATCGGAAAATCTGATTTTGCACCACTTCCGCTACGTTACCGGATTCAGCCCCTAAAAACCCCTACAGTAGGCCGGTGACAATTTTAAATGGCTTCAATCTTCTCAGAATCTACACCGTTTCCTTCTTTTGACAAAACGTGCCCAGAAACACAACACTAGAAAACCAGAATTCACACTTAGAAAACTTGGCAAAAAACTTGTGTTCTCTCAACGTCTATAGTACTTGGTGCAAGTGTTATGCGTGCTCTAGCTTACTCCGAATACACCATAATGTCATCGATAAAGACTATCACAACTCGATCTAGAAAAGGTTTGAATACCCTATTCATCAAATCCATGAAAGCCGTGGGGGCGTTGGTCAGGCTAAACGACATCACCAAAAACTTTTAATGCCCATATCCGGTCTGAAAGTCTATCTTCAGCACATCACTCTTCCTAATCTGATGATATCCTGACCAAAGATCAATCTTTGAGAAGCACTGCACCTCTGTAGCAAGTCAAACAAGTTGTAAATCTTTGGTAGTGGGTATTTATTTTTGAATGACACCTTATTCAACTATTGGTAATTTATACACAACCAAAGTGTTACATCCTTCTTTACGAATAACATCGGAGTGCCCCATGGAGACATACTAGGACTGGTGAAACCCTTATCCAATAATTCTTGCAACTGTGCCTTCAATTTCTTGCAACAGTGCCTTCAATTTCAAATCGATATAGGCTGTGTGCGTGGAACTACATCAATATAAAATTCAATCTCTATATCTGGAGTTGTCCTAGCAACTCATCAGAAAAAACATCAGGATACTCTCTTACCACCGAAATCTGCTCGATGGCCTTTTCTTCCACCCTACTATCTTTCACATAAGCTAAGTAACCCACGTTTTTCTTTCGAAGAAGCTTATACGATTGTATTGCTGATATCAATTTCTGAGGCACTACACTCCTATTCCCCTGATAAACTTAAACTGATTGATCAGGAATATGCAATGTAACAATCTTTTATCAGCAATCTAATACCACGTGGTACGTAGCTAACCAATCCATCCCTAAAATGACATCAAAACCCAAAATGCTTAACACTACCAAATCAACATAATATGTGTGTCCATCAACATCAACTAGACAAGCCCTCACTCCTTGTGTAGCCTCTATAGGGTCTCTTAGTTGTGTAGCTATGATGAGGTGTGAATCTAATGGCTATATATCTCTACCATGGCAAGTCACAAAATATGGTGATAAAAAAGAATAAGTGGCACCCGAGTCAAACAACACTCTAGCATGCACAGAACCAACTGCTAATGTACTTGTGACAACCCCATTAGATGCTTGAGCATCCTGAGGTGTGAGAGTATATACTATATCCAGAACTCTACTAGTGGAAGCATATCCTCGGTCACCCACTGTTGTCCCCTTCCACCAGCTGTCTGACCTATGTCCACTGCTCTATACTCTCCTCCCCATACTCTTATTGCTCTATGTCCCCTTTCTGGCTCAGAGGAAAGTGTCACTGATCTGGATCTACACCCTGGGATGCCCTACCATGCCTGGGTCTACCTCTGACTTCGGTTTTACCTTTGGGTGGCATGCTGTCTAAATAATTAGAAAAAAAAAGAATGGTTAATTGAATTCTTAGGAAATTATAACTAAAAAGGATGAGCGTAGGCACTGCATTTTTGCATGTAAGTCCCGATGATGAGTCTCATTTGAAGGCACTACCTTTTAAGTCGCAGAAGTCGCGATAAACGGATGTCGGAAGGGAATCAATATTTTGTTACATTTTATTTGCTTGTTTAGCTTCGGGCTCACTTGTTGGACCTCCGTTTTAAAGCACATTGGCCCAAAAAACCCAGCAAACCACTTAACTTTAGCCTAAAACCCCTGCAAACCACTTAACCTTGGCCCAAAACCATTGAAACACACCAATCCCACCACCAAAAGCCAACCACATGCCCACCATAAGCCCACACACGCCCAAGCCCACTTAAAACACATCCTAATAATTTAAATACATATTTACCATATGGGAAAATCAAAACAAATTAAATAAAATCTAAATAATTGCCTACCTAATTAACATAAATCAAATATATTAACTTCCTAATTAAACCAAATCTTGTCTCCAATCAATCTTTTGCTTTCCTTGCATGACACTAAGAAATATCTCACCTTTATTGCATGATCTCTCATTCCTTCTACAACAAGATTTAACCCTAGCCTTTGCCTATAAAAGAAACACAATTTCAACCTTTCATCTCCCCTAGCTCTCATGCCTAATACAAGAAGAAAAAGTAAAAATAATTCCCTCACTCTCCTCCCTTCACATTGCCGCAAGTATCACCAACTAAAACACCACTTCATTTCCGCAAGTCCTCATCACACATAACCTAACTCCATTGCCGCAATACCCCTCATACACAACACCTTAAACTGCCGAGAACACCCATCCTGCACAGCCCTCTTAAACTACCTATAGAACCCTTCATAGACACAGTCCAATGCACGCCAAAACCAGCCCCAAACTACCTCACACACTGCCACAAATACCCTTTACTGACCAGCCCTAAACTGCCACACAATATCCTCACAAAATAGTCCCCTTTAACCCAAAACAGTAGCCGTTCACTGCCTCTATACACCACCGAAAATACTCCCCCAAACTGCCTCAAGTATTACCAAAATAGCAGCCAAAACACCCCCAAAACAGTAGCTAAAATCACCAAAACAGTGAGCAAAAATTACACTTTAAAACCCTTAAACAACCACCAAATCAGTAGCCCCTAGACCTTTAAAAAATGCAAAAAACAGTAGCCTTATACAGCAAAAATAATGACTCAAAACAACAGCAAAACAGCAGCAAAACGTAGTCAAAATAGTAGCCCGAACAGCGAAACAGCGAGAAAAGATGTGAACCAGTGAACCTGAAAAGTTATGGAGCTTTAGCCATTCCGATCACCGTGTAACGCGAGTCCAAAAGTCAACATAAAAGGTTAGACCTGAGGGAACTTTTCTCATTTATTTTTATCTATGTCTTAATTGTTTACTGAATTTCATTTGCATGAATATTGTGGAATGATGTGTGTTGTGGCCCTTGAATAAAATGGAAAATGTGTCGCCTCTTGTGATATATAGGATGGAAACCCATACATAAATTTCGTAGCCGAATCCGAATGGATGGTAGTGCGGTCTGTACTTGGGATACAACTCCACGTACCACTTGAGTAAATTAAAGGTCCTCAATATTATCTTGATTCATTTACTATCCACTATTTAATTTCTGCATGTTATTTGTTTGTGTAATGATGTGATAAAGCGCATGGGCTTAGCAAGTTAGATTAAAGTTCCTCAATGTTGAGGGATTAAAAGCCTACGGCCTACCTTTGCCACAATGTTTTCCCGCGCCGGATGATGTATATTCAATTGAATGTAAGATGTGTTCAATCGGGTATACGAAGTCCGATATTGTGGTCTTTACTTTTATATGCATTATGTTATTATGCGTATGGGCATAGCAAGTTATATTAAAGGTCCTCTATGTCGAGGGATTAAAAGCCTACGGCCTACCTTTGCCACGATGCTTCGTCGCGCCGGATGATGTATATTTGATTGAATGTAAGATGTGTTCAATTGGGTATACGAAGTCTGATATTGTTTTCTTTAATTTTATATGCATTATGTTATTGTGCGCATGGGCTTAGTAAGTTGGATTAAAGGTTCTCCATTTTGGGGAAGAAAAGCCTAAGAGCCTACCTTTACCACGATGCTTTGCCGCGCTGGATGATGTATATTTGATTGAATGTAAGATGTGTTCAATCGGGTATACGAAGTCCGATATTGTTGTCTTTAATTTTATATGCATTATGTTATTGTGCGCATGGGCTTAGTAAGTTGGATTAAAGGTTCTCCATTTAGGGGAAGAAAAGCCTAAAAGCCTACCTTTACCACGATTCTTCGCCGCGCTCTTTTATTATGTTGTTTGCCTTTTGTATGATATCTCATTGCATAATCATGCATCATATTGCATTGCGCATGGGCTTAGTATGTTAGTCTAAAGGTTCTTCATTTGAGAAAAGAAAAGTCTAAAAGACTACCTTTACGACAATACATTGTCGCGCCTTTCGTTATGTCATTTACCCTTTTGCATATCATTGCTTTATTTACGCATGCATTGTAATATATTGCGCATGGGCTTATTGTGTTGGTTTAAAGGTCCTCCATTTGGAGGAGGGAAAAGTCCAAAAGGCTACCTTTACCACGATATTTGCCGCGCCCTCATTCCATTGATTGCATCATATACCTTTGTCTTAGCTTGATCTATTATCACTTGTGTATCCATGTTATGATAGCATTCAGGCATTATTTCATGTGGTATATCGGATGGAAACCCAGATATAAATTTCGTAGCCGATTCCGAATGGACGGTAATGCGGTCTGTACTTGGGATACAATTCCACGTACCACTGGGAAAAATGCCCACGTATGTGTTTGTGTCAATCTTAGATATCATTTTCTGTATCACATCATTACACGTTTATTATGTATTCATAATTGCCTCTTTAATTATTTATTTTCATTATGCGCTTAATTGCCTTTCCTTAATATGCATGCTTGTATAAATGTTATTTGTTTGCGCTTCTGTGTCTATCAATGTGAAATTATACGTTTGCCGGCATTTTGATTTTCTTGATATCGCATGCTAGCACCACTATGGTTTATTTTTGTTTCTGTATTCATGAATATTATGTGCTTATGAAATTATATGCTTGCCGTTATTCCTATTCACTTTTATGCATGCTTGTATGATTATTGTTTGCTTACATTCCCGTATCCATGAATATAATGTGCTTATGAAGTTGTATGTTTATCGTTATTCCGATTTACTTTTAAGCATGCAAACTTAGATATAGGATATATGCAAAATTAGATATAAGCCTCAATTTTTTGCATTGAACTTAGAAATAGAATCCTTTTGAGCATATATGTTGAGTAGATTCGGTTAATTCGTTGCACAAGTCATATCATCACAAGTGGCATAATTAAGGGACCATTCTGAACCCAACAGTTTGAGGTCTTCCCATGCGAGGGGTGAGTGCGGCCTTAAATCACATTTTCCAGGTTCACACCGGGTGGCAACTCCATGTTATTTCTCCGGTTTAGTTCCCCCACAGACTATTCCGTACTCCCAACCGAGCCGCGAGGCCGGAACAGCGTCGTCCACATCTGTGTCCTACAGTCTGGCGACTTCACTGGGGATAGAGAATTGGCCCCGAAATAATGTATTGTAATGTTTATGATTTGTGCTTTATTTAATCGTATCTGTAATGGGTTAAGGGGGTTAATTCAAAGGCATTATTAAGGTTAGGTAATGGTTGGGTGTCTTCCTTCATTCACTACCTTTCTATAAGGAAAAGCTGTGAAGGCACCTAGTTAATCATTACCCGTAGCTCGTTGTGACAGACTAATTTGGAGGACTCATTGTTTATTCCTGTCACCACGGTGATAAGAGCATAAGAGACTTGGGTATTTAAGAGAGTTCGATTCGCCCTCTCTCTGGGGAATCTACAACGGGAAGTCCATTTGATAGTTAGTCACACCCCATAGCACGTACCTTAAGGTATAAAAAAGGTGCGCTCACTTGGTCGTTTGAACCCTTGAGTAGAGAGTCCTAGTTATGGGCAATCCTTCGTCAGCGAGAGCCTTTGTCCGCACTCCCGTAAACCCACATGTGAACCTTAGAAATTATTTGTTCTATGCTTGTGTTTGGGGCCATTATCATTTGGATTCAGTTGGACTTCTTGTCTGAAATGCGAACTTGTTGGGCCATTTAAACTGGGACGAGTTCGTATCCTATGACAATTAGGCCAAAAGAGTCTGAAATGCCGATGGGCCACTCTGTAGAAATTATTTCTTTATGCTTATGTTTGGGACCATCGTCATTTGGATTCAGTTGGACTTCTTGTTAGAAATGCGAACTTGTTGGGCCATTTAAACTGGGACGAGTTCGTATCCTATGACAATTGGGCCAAAAGCTTCTAAAATACCAATGGGCCATCCTGTGTGTGGGTCTTTCATCATTTGAAGTCGTTTAGCCACGTTATTGCAAAGTGTAAACCTGTTGGGCCTTTTCAACTGGGACAAGTTTGCACCACGCAATAGCGTGATTGAATACTTTAAAATGATAATGGGCCATCTAGTATGAATTTTTTTTTATAAGCTTATATATTCCATACATTGCACGCATTACATGCATTGCCCGCATACATGCTGACTAGGAATTTTAAAAGGCATCACAGATTCCCGTTGGGTTAAGGAAGAGGGAAGACTCACCAAAAGAACAGACATGAGTGAATCAGATAATGAGGTATCCTGTATGGATCAGTTGGAAAACAGTCTCACCAAGATTACTGAACAATTGCAAGACTTTACTACTCCTATGGCAAAGATGACTGTGCCCCATACTGGGGGAATTCGGAGAATATGAGGTGTAAGGAGCCTCCGAGCGGGTTCGGGGATGACGTCCCCACTTTGGATGATGATATGGCTGAATATGCGACAGACAGAATGGTTGGGTCTCAGACAGAATTGCATAAACTTCGAGATCAGGTGGAATCGGTTACCCGCAAGATGATGGGTAAACATGAGGACCTACTAGATTATAAGGCAATGACCTGTGATGAATAGTTGCCGACTCAGTTCAAGATGCCGGATATAGCCAAGTTCAACGAAAACAGAGATCTGAGGGTCCATCTCAGACAGTATATATCAGTTATGCTACAGTGGGTTTATCAAAGCGCCAGGTCCAGAAAATGTTTGGAATGTCACTTGAGGGGGCGCCAGTAGTGTGGTATCATAGCCTTGAAAGAAAGGTTAAGGAAGATTGGAGGGAATTAGCAAATGCTTTTCTGAAGTAGTATGTTACGGACTTGGAGATTGATTTGTCAGTCCAAGATTTGGAGAACACTAAACAGAAGCCAGAGGAGAGCTTCAAGGAGTATGTAGACCGCTGGAGAAGCCAGCTCCTAAAGATGCAGAGTTGGCCCTCAGAGAAGGACCAAATTAAGATGATTATCAAGGGCACCAAGCCCTCCATCTATGGGAAACTGAAGAGAATGACCTCCATGATCAATGACTTTCCGAAAGTTGAGGGAAACTGTCATGGATATTGAAGAGGAAGAGACTGAGAATAGAAAATTCTATAGCCTAAACAGGAGGCCCATTGGGGAACATCGGGTACCAAGCCAATTTCTGCTGAGATTGCCGCCATCTGAAACCGGTGATTCTCCAACTTGGGTAGACCTTTGTCTATGGTGCTGGAGAAATTGAAGAGACAAGGACTTCTGAAACCCATAGAAACCAAACCACTTCCACAACCTCTGCCACCACATCTTAACCAAAGCCAATATTGCCAATTCCACCAACAGAAATGCCAGGACACCGATAACTGTGCCCACCTCCGCCATGAAATCCAATACCTTATAGACTCCAAAAAGCTACCCGACCATGAAACAGAACGTCCCAACACACACCAAAACCCTTTTCCAAATTACCACTCTGTCCCGCCACCCACCTATATGATAAACTCTGGCCTACCAGAAAGTCTTGTCCTCAAATCCTTTGACCACCAAGCCGTTTGTCTGGGGATTTGGGATAGTAACAGCGAAGATGAAACAGAACATGGGAAGAACTTCTGGCTAGACTTCTCCAGTACTGATGAAGAAGAGGTGAGAGGTATGACACGCAGTGGGCGTTTCTACAATGATACGACTGAGAAGGGTAAAAGATTGTTATCAGACGGTAGAGAAGTGGCAGAGAATATATAAAATGCCGATGGAGATGTAGTGCTACAGCAGTTGAGGAAAACCGGAGCACAAGTGAGCATCTGAGATTTGTTGTGTGCATCTCAGGAGCACAGGCGGGCCATGGTTGAGGCCTTAAGCAAGATAGTAGTGTCGGAGGATGCCAACCCCACAATGTTTGTTGGGTCAGTGCAAAAGGAGGCTTTGCATGCAATCACGTTTTTTGAGGAAGAACTCCCGGCAGAGGGAAAAAATCACAACAGGCCGCTATGTATCAAGGCTGAAGTGAGGGGCAAGAGAACATCATGTGTGATGGTGGATGATGGCTCGTCCATCAATGTGTGCCCGTTGAAGATTTTCACAAGGCTGGGTATGAAGGCAACGGATTTGGATCCCTCAAGTATGACTATCAAGACTTATAATGATAGCAATGTTAGGCATTATGTCCCATAGCGTCACTGTTTGTAAATGATATTGTATTATTGTACAAAATTAACTATGTGATAATGAAATTGCCTTTTGCCGTTTTGTAATATTATTTTCTTTGATATATAAATGGCGAAAGTCCATATGATTAATACCGGATTGAGATGATATGAGACAGTATCAATCCATAAAGGTTTAATCATTAAATATCCCTAGTCGGAGTATTATCGAGATCGGACATCGATAATGCGGAATAGACTAGTATTGCGCTTGTGCACGTTGTGAGGGCACAACGGCATAGTTCTCATATATTTAAGTATTGGATACTTATGCAAGTGCGATAGGAGGTTGTGTTTTACCGATGGTACGGAAAACAGCTTCGCTCTGGATAGACCCCGCGGAATCCCATTGGTAGTATGTCTGCGTGTCTATGGGAGGCCGCATCAGGGTAGGTGTATATGGTCTTAACCTGAGACTTACATCGCTAGTACTTGCGACAATCGGTAAACTTTGGTTTTGGTGGTTGGGGACCTTAACCGGTTCTGTGTACACCTTTTCTGGGTTTATCGAGAATCGTAGTGTACTGGATGTGATGTCGAGATGGGAGTATCACTTCAGACATATGGAGGTGATGATCACGCAGGACACAGAACTAGTACTCTATATAAAGGTTGCAACCGCCGGGATAATATGACCAGGTCAGGATTGTCCGATTTAAAGAGACTAGTTGCTTGATATCCGATATATGTTTCGTACGGGGCAGACACATTTCCAGCCCCAGGCCTAACATGTGATCGTCTGATACTGGATCGATGTACGCAATACTACGGTATACTACGCTTGATATAGATCTAATATTCCAGTAAGAATATTTCTGGAGAATTGGGCAGGCATGGCGCTTTGCTAGAAGCCAACCTTGTCTTGTGAATCGGTAAGAACGTAGTACGAGGTACGTACGTATTCGGATTATCCGACGACCGTATTTACTGCCAACATATTCGGAGATCTCTTGGGTCGCTTCCTGAAGATTCACCTATGATATTTGATTCGGACTTAATTAATCTTGGATTAATTGCGGAGAAACTTTATCTTGGATAAAGTGCCTTATTTAGAGAGAGAACGATTAATTTAGAATTAATCGATAAAATTATTATATTCGATATAATAATCGAAATTCGATTTCGACGCGAAATTAAAATTAGATTTTAATTCGGGCAAACGAGTTAATTTAGAATTAATTCGTTAGCGACGTAAATAATAATTTCGCTAGGCGCAATTATTTATTTAAATTCGATTTAATTAACGTCGCGACGTAAGTTCGGTATTTCGGAAATATCGAACCCGAACGCGTGAGTGCACGTGGGCCCACTTTCATTTGGAAACGTGTGGGGCCCACATGACACATGTCATTATATGCATTATTTAATTGTTAATACATTGCATGGTGATAGTGTACAATACACTCAATGGTTTTGCATGGAGTTTGAGTGTTTGACACTCTAAGCCATTGCATGATTTGTGTCATAAGTTTATTATTAATTTAATAAATATTATGGCATAAATATAAAATGATTTTTGTAACAAAGATCAAAACAACTCTCCTCTCTCTCTCACAATGCCGTGACTTCCATTAGGGCAAAGAAGATTTGATTTTCTTTTCTCCATTTGCTAGCACATTGAAGGATCAAAGGAGGTGATAGGGAAACCATCAAAGAGCTTGGAATACACAAAGCTTGGAGCTTCAACTCTTCTTCCTCCCTTGGCCGAAACTTGAAGCTTGGAGATTCAAAGATTTTCTTCATCACTTCTCATCACAAAAGCTTTGTAAGTATGATTCCGCCATACTTCATCTTTTAATATATATTCATTGTTGTATTTCATATGCTTAATCTTTCCTTGGGACATATATTAGAAACCAACAAGCAAACGAGGAGTTGATGGTACTTTTGCGGCAATGGTCAATCGAGGATGAGGTTGAGTTCACAGTTATGGACATCCCGTCCACTTTCTCCTTGTTATTGGGAAGGCCATGGTTTCATAAGCTTGGGGGCGTGCCCTCCACTCTACATCAGATGATTATGTTCCTGTATGGGGGATAGATTGTCACCATCCGAACTGAGGTGGACAATGTTGTGGCCGCTTTGGAAATACAACCTTTCATGAGGTTCCAAGTATCAGCAAATTTTGAGGAATGGGTGGATCCTAAGATGGTTAGGATCATGGGAAAAATGAAGTACGAGCGGGTGGAGGTTCAAAACTGCTAGACTTTAGAGGACAGACTAATCGGAGGGGTTTGGGGTAAAATTCTGACGAGGAAACGCTGAAGGTTAAAAAGAAAGGGCTGAAGCTAATGGAGTGTTTTGTAAAGGCTTCGGGGTATCAAGGGGAGCCTGAACCGATGGAAGTTAATGGGATTGTGGTGCCCGGATTTGAGATCTTACAAGATATGGTGGGTGAGAAGCCGGTGGTGAAACAAATTGCGAAGAAAGAAGAACAAAATTTGGAAGAAGAACTGATGAAGTTGGAGAGCCTGACTCTCGAAGAGGATAAGAAGTCTGAGAAGAACCCGATTGCAGAGGATGAAATGTCTGCATATGATGAAGACATTTATCTTCCTGATTTATTTGAGTGTACTCCCGCATTTATTAGCAATAAAGATAATCATTTTGCTTATTTGCCCGAGCACTTTTCCTCTAACTTGCATGACTTGAGTATATTCGATATCAGCTCCACCAAAACGAATGCATTTAACCTTGGTACACCTAAGAATCCTAAGGAAATTCTGATTGCAAGTGAAGTTACCACTGAAGAGCGGGAGAAATTAGAAGAAGTATTGGTTAGATATGCCAAAGTGTTTGCTTGGTCCTATGAGGACATACATGGGGTAGACAGAAGCATTGCCCAACACACAATACCAACTTATCCGAATATGAGGCCAGTGAAACAGAAACTTCGACGGATGAGACCTGAGTGGGCCGAGAAGGTCAGAGAAGAGGTTAAGAAACAGATAGATGTGGGGTTCCTGGAAGTACTGAAATATCCGGAGTGGCTGGCAAATATTTTTTCGGTACCGAAGAAAGATGGGAAGGTCAGAATATGTGTATATTACAGAGATCTCAGCAAGACTTACCCGAAAGATGATTTTTCTCTACCGCATATAGATGTTCTGATTGATAGTGCTGCTTTATCCGTTATGTATTCATTTATAGACGGGTTTTCAAGATACAATCAGGTTCTCATGGCCGAAGAAGACAAGCACAAAACTACATTTGTCACCGAGTTGGGTACTTATTGTTACAAAGTAATGTCGTTTGTGCTCCAGAATGCAGGAGCTACTTATCAGCGGATGGCCAATACATTATTCCATGATTTGATGCACAAAGCGATTCAAGTTTATGTGGATTACATGATGGTGAAATCAGATACAAGAATTGGGCATATAGAAGCACTGGAGAAGTTCCTTCAGAGGGTCGATAAGTACAACCTGCGGTTGAATCCTAAGAAGTGTGTGTTTGGAGTGACATCTGGAATATTGCTGTGATATACAGTAGAAATGAGAGGAATAGAGGTGTACTCTGAGAAGATCAAAACAATCACCGAGATGCCTGCACCGAAGACAGAAAAAGAGGTCAGAGCATTCCTTGCGAAAATCAGAGATTATGTGAGCCTATCTTCAAGCTGTTAAGAAAAGACCAGCCAGTGAAGTGGAATGAGTAGTGTTAGACAGCCTTCAGTAAAATCAACGAGTATATTAGTGAAGCCTCCTGTTTTTAAACCTCCAAGACCGGGCAGACCATTGATACTGTATTTGGCCATAGAATCAGAAGCACTGGGGGCAATGTTGGTACAGGCAGATGAGACTGGGGTAGAGCACGCAGTCTATTATCTCAGTAAGAAGATGCTCCCGTATGAGGCTCGCTATGAAGAAGTAGAGAAGATCTGTCTAGCAGTGGTATGGGCTTCCCGAAAGTTGCGGCATTACTTACAGTCCTACAAGATCCAGGTAGTGGCAAAAGAAAATCCTTTGAAATATCTGCATTCAGTGCAATCGCTAGTAGGGAAGTTGGGCAGATGGTTAGTATTGCTGACAGAGTTTGACATTGACTACCTCACCTCCAAAGCAATCAAAGGGCGAGCAGTGGCAGAGTTTCTGGCTTTACAACCTATTGAAGGGGATCAGTATGAGTTTGAATTCCCAGATGAAGAGATCCAAGCAAT
Source organism: Zanthoxylum bungeanum (assembly GCA_019454045.1). NCBI lineage: Eukaryota > Viridiplantae > Streptophyta > Magnoliopsida > Sapindales > Rutaceae > Zanthoxylum > Zanthoxylum bungeanum. Next base: position 23,246 of record SKCR01042767.1, read on the forward strand.
AACAGTTCAAGGGTGGAAGATGTATTTCGACGGAGTAGTAAATTACAAAGGAGCCGGAATTGGGATTATGATAGTGACCCCTGAGGGAGAAACCTTGCCTATGGCCAGGAGGTTGACGTTCGGTGTGACAAACAACATGGCCGAGTACGAAACATGTGTTTTTAGGTTGAATGCACTGATAGCCTTGAAGGCTGAGAGTGTGTAGGTCTACGGAGATTCGATGTTGGTAGTCTGACAGATGCAGAGAGAATTGGAATTGAAGGAAGAACGGTTGAAACCTAACATTTTTCACCTCAGAAAGTTGGCACAAGATGTCCCTGATTGTAAGTTTCAGCACTTGCCGTGAGAAGAGAATCAGATGGCGGATGCATTAGCTACACTTGCAGCAACTTGGGAAAATCCAGAGAAGTTAGTGATGAGACCGTTAGTACTGGCAACAGCAAACATACCCGTTTACGAGATAGAAAGAGTCCTAGAAGTGGAGATCAATGTTGGTAAACCTTGGTATCATGACATTCAGAGGTATCTGGAATACGGGGAACTCCCGGAGGGAGCAGGCAGAAAAGACAGGTTAGCCATTCAGAAGTTAGCTTCCCAGTATGTGATTTTAAAAGGGGAACTGTACAAGAGGCAGCAAGCAAACGGTATTCAGTTGAAATGTTTGAGAAAATTCTGATTTTAATTCTGCGTCGAAATCCAATTGCCTAACTAATTAACATAAATCAAATATATTAACTTCCTAATTAAACCAAATCTTGTCTCCAATCAATCTCTTGCTTTCCTTGCATGACACTAAGAAATATCTCACCATTATTGCATGATCTCTCATTCCTTCTCCAACAAGATTTAACCCTAGCCTTTGCCTATAAAAGAAACACAATTTCAACCATTCACCTCTCCTGGCTCTCATGCCTAATACAAGAAGAAGAAGCAAAAATAATTCCCTTACTCTCATCCCTTCACATTGCCGCAAGTATCACCACCTAAAACACCACTCCATTGCCACAAGTCCTCATCACAGATAACCTAACTCTATTGTCACAATACCCCTCATATACAACCTTAAACTGCCGAGAACACCCATCCTACACAACCCTCTTAAACTACCAAGAGAACCCTTCATAGACACAGTCCACTGCACGCCGAAAACAGCCCAAAACTACCTCACACACTGCAACAAATAACCTTTTCTAACCAGCCCTAAACTTCCACACAATATCCTCACAAAACAGCCCCCTTTAACCCAAAACAATAGCCCTTCACTGTCTCTATACACCACCGAAAATTATTCCCCAAACTGCCTCCAGTATTACCAAAATAGCAGCTAAAACACCCCCAAAATAGTAGCTACAATCACCAAAACAGTGAACAAAAACTGCACTTTAAAACCCTTAAACAACCACCAAAACAGCAGCCCCTAGACCCTTAAAAAATGCAAAAAATAGTAGCCTTATATAGCAAAAATAGTGACTAAAAAAAGTAGCAAAACAGCAGCAAAACGGAGTCAAAATAGTAGCCCGAACAGCGAAACAGCGAGAAAAGATGTGAACTAGTCAACTAGAAAAGTTACGGAGCTTTAGCCCTTCTGATCACCGTGTAACGCGAGTCTGAAAGTCGACATAAAAGGTTAGACCAGAGGGAACTTTTCTCATTTATTTTTATCTATGTCTTAATTGTTTACTGAATTTCATTTGCATGAATATTGTGGAATGATGTGTGTTGTGGCCCTTGAATAAAATGGAAAATGTGTCGCCTCTTGCGGTATATAGGATGGAAACCCAGACATAAATTTCGTAGCTGAATCCAAATGGAAGGTAGTGTGGTCTGTACTTGGGATACAACTCCACGTTCCACTTGAGTAAACGGCGCATATTTTCTTTTATATTATCTTGATTCATTTACTATTCGCTATTTAATTTTTGCATGTTATTTGTTTATGTAATGATGTGATAAAGCGTATGGGCTTAGCAAGTTGGATTAAAGGTCCTCCATGTCGAGGGATTAAAAGCCTACAGCATAACTTTGCCACAATGCTTTGCCACGCCGGATGATGTATATTCGATTGAATGTAAGATGTGTTCAATCGGGTATACGAAGTCCGATATTGTTGTCTTTACTTTTATATGCATTATGTTATTATGCGCATGGGCTTACCAAGTTGGATTAAAGGTCCTCCATGTCGAGGGATTAAAAGCCTACGGCCTACCTTTGCCATGATGCTTTGCCGCACCGGATGATGTATATTTGATTGAATGTAAGATGTGTTCAATCTGGAATACGAAGTCCGATATTGTTGTCTTTAATTTTATATGCATTATGTTATTGTGCGCATGGGCTTAGTATGTTGGATTAAAGGTTCTCCATTTGGGGAAGAAAAGCCTAAAAGCCTACCTTTACCATGATGATTTGCCGCGCTAGATGATGTATATTTGATTGAATGTAAGATGTGTTCAATCGGGTATATGAAGTCCGATATTGTTGTCTTTAATTTTATATGCATTATGTTATTGTGCGCATGGGTTTAGTAAGTTGGATTAAAGGTTCTCCATTTAGGGGAAAAAAGCCTAAAAGCCTACCTTTACCACGATACTACTTCGCCGCGCTCTTTTATTACGTTGTTTGCCTTTTGTATGACATCTCCTTGCATAATCATGCATCATATTGCATTGCGCATGGACTTAGTATGTTAGTCTAAAGGTTCTCTATTTGAGAAAAAGAAAAGTCTAAAAGACTACTTTTATGAAAATACTTTGCCGCGCCTTTCGTTATGTATTTACCATTTTGCATATCATTGCTTTATTTACGCATGCATTGTAATATATTGCACATGGGCTTATTGTGTTGGTTTAAAGGTCCTCCATTTGGAGGAGGGAAAAGTCCAAAATGCTAGCTTTACCACGATATTTACCGCGCCCTCATTCCATTGATTGCATCATATACCTTTGTCTTAGCTTGATCTATTATCACTTGCGTATCCATTTATGATAGCATTCAGGCATTATTTCTCGTGGTATATCGGATGGAAATCCAGATATAAATTCCGTAGCCGATTCCGAATGGACGGTAATACGGTATGTACTTGGGATATAATTCCACATAACACTTGGAAAAATGCCCACGTATGTGTTTGTGTCAATCTTAGATATCATTTTCTGTATCACATCATTGGACATTTATTATGTATTCATAATTGCCTCTTTAGTTATTTATTTTCATTATGCGCTTAATTGCCTTTCCTTAATATGCATGCTTGTATAAATGTTATTTTTTTGCGCTTATGTGTCTTTCAATGTGAAATTATACGTTTTCTGGCATTTTGATTTTCTTGATATCGCATGCTAGTACCGCTATGGTTTATTTGTGTTTCTGTATTCATGAATATTATGTGCTTATGAAATTATATGCTTGCCAATATTCCAATTCACTTTTATGCATGCTTGTATGATTATTGTTTGCTTGTGTTCCCGTATCCATGAATATAATGTGCTTATGAAGTTGTATGTTTATCGTTATTCCAATTTACTTTTAAGCATGCAAACTTAGATATAGGATATATGCAAAATTAGATATGAGCCTCATTTTTATGCATGTGAACTTAGAAATAGAATCCTTTTAGCATATATGTTGAGTAGATTCGGTTAATTCATTGCACAAGTCATATCATCACAAGTGGAATAAGTAAGAGACCATTTCGAACCCAACGGTTTGAGGTCTTCCCTTGCGAGGGGTGAGTGCAGCCTTAAATCACATTTTCCCGGTTCCCACCGGGTGGCGACTCCATGTTATTTCTCCGTTTTAGTTCCCCGCGGACTATTCTGTACTCCCAACCGGGCCGCGAGCCCGGAACAATGTCGTCCACGTCTGTGTCCTACAGTCTGGCGACTCCACTAGGGATAGAGAATTGGCTCCGAAATAATATATTGTGATGTTTATGATTTGTGCTTTATTTAATCGTATCTGTAATGGGTTAAGGGGGTTAATTCAAAGGCATTGTTAAGGCTAGGTAATGGTTGGGTGTCTTCCTTCATTCACTACCTTTATATAAGGAAAAGCTGTGAAGACACCTAGTTAATCATTACCCGTAGCTCGTTGTGACAGACAAATTTGGAAGACTCGTTGTTTATTCCTGTCACCAAGGCGATAAGAGCCTAAGAGACTTGGGTATTTAAGAGAGTTCGCTACGCCCTCTCTCTGGGGAATCTACAACGGGAAGTCCATTTGACAGTTAGTCACACGTACCTTAAGGTATAAAAATGGTGCGCTCACTTAGTCGCTTGAACCCTTGAGTGGGGAGTCCTAGTTGTGGGTAATCCTTCGTCAGCGAGAGCCTTTGTCCGCACTCCCGTAAACCCACATGTGAACCTTAGAAATTATTTGTTCTATGCTTGTGTTTGGGGCCATTGTCATTTGGATTCAGTTGGACTTCTTGTCAGAAATGCGAACTTGTTGGGCCATTTAAACTGTGACGAGTTCGTATCCTATGACAATTGGGCCAAAAGCATCTGAAATGCCGATGGGCCACTCTGTAGAAATTATTTCTTTGTGCTTATGTTTGAGACCATCGTCATTTGGATTCAGTTGGACTTCTTGTTAGAAATGCAAACTTGTTGGGCCATTTAAACTGGGACGAGTTCGTATCCTATGAAAATTGGGCCAAAAGCTTCTAAAATGCCAATGGGCCATCCTGTTTGTGGGCTTTTCATCATTTGAAGTCGTTTATCCACGTTATTGCAAAATGTAAACCTATTGGGCCTTTTCAACTGGGACAAGTTTGCTCCACGCAATAGCGTGATTGAATACCTTAAAATGATAATGGGCCATCTAGTATGAAATTTTTTTTATAAGCTTATATATTCCATACATTGCACACATTACATGCATTACCTGCATAAATGTTGACTAGGAATTTTAAAAGGCATCATAGATTCACGTTGGGTTAGGGAAGAGGGAAGACTCAACAAAAGAACAGACATGAGTGAATCAGATAATGAGGTATCCTGTATGGATCAGTTGGAAAACAGTCTCACCAAGATTACTGAACAGTTGCAAGCCTTGACTACTTCTAGGGGTAAACATAGGACCTACTAGATTATGAGATCAAGTGGAATCGATTACCCGCAAGATGAGGGGTAAACATGAGGACCTACTAGATTATGAGGCAATGACCTTTGAATAATAGTTGTCGACTCAGTTCAAGATGTCGAATATTGTTAAGTTCAACGGAAACAGAGATCCGAGGGTCCATCTCAGATAGTATGTATCAGTTATGTGTTTAGTGGGTTTATCAAAGCGCCAGGTCCAGAAAATGCTTGGAATGTCACTTGAGGGGGCGCCAGTAGTGTGGTATCATAGCCTTGAAAGAAAGGTTAGGAAAGATCGGAGGGAATTAGCAGATGCTTTTCTGAAGCAGTATGTTACGGACTTGGAGATTGATTTGTCACTTCGAGATTTGGAGAATACTAAGCAGAAGTATGAGGAGAGCTTCAAGGAGTATGTAGACCGCTGGAGAAGCCGGCTCCTAAAGATGCAGACTCGGTCCTCGGAGAAAGACCAAATTAAGATGATTATCAAGGGCACCAAGCCCTCCATCTATGGGAAACTGAGGAGAATGACCTCCATGATCAATGACTTCCGACAGTTGAGGGAAATTGTCATTGATATTGAAGAGGAAGAGGTTGAGAATAGAAAATTCTATGGCCTAAACAGGAGGTCCATTGGGGGAACATCGGGTACCAAGCCAGTTTATATTGAGATTGCCGCCATCCGAAACCGGAAATTCTCCAATTTGGGTAGACCTTTGTCTATGGTGCTGGAGAAATTGAAAAGACAAGGACTTCTGAAACCCCTAGAAACAAAACCACTTCCACAACCTCTGCCATGAAATCCAAGACCTTATAGACTCCAAAAAGATACCCGACCCTGAAACAGAACATCCCAACACACACCAAAACCCTTTGCCAAATTACCACTCTGACCCGCCACCCACCTATATGATAAACTCTGGCCTACCAGAAAGCCTTGTCCTCAAATACTTTGACCACCGAACCGTTTGCCTATGGATTTGGGATAGTAACAGCGAAGATGAAACAAAACAGGGGAAGAACTTCTGGCTAGACTTCTCCAGTAGTGATGAAGAAGAGTTGAGAGGTATGACACGCAGTGGGCGTTTCTACAATGATACGACTGAGAAGGGTAAATGAGTGTTATCAGAGGGTAGAGAAGTGGTAGAGAATACATAAAATACTGAGGGAGATGTAGTGCTGCAGCAGTTGAGGAAAATCCGAGCACAAGTGAGCATCTGGAATTTGTTGTGTGCATCTCAGGAGCACAGGCGAGCCATGTTTGAGGCCTTAAGAAAGATAGTAGTGTCAGAGGATGCCAACCCCGTAATGTTTGTTGGGTCAGTGCAAAAGGAGGCTTTGCAGACAATAACTTTTTCTGAGGAACAACTCCCGGCAGAGGGAAGAAATCACAACATACGCTATTTATCAGGGCTAAAGTGAGGGGCGAGAGAACATCATGTGTGATGGTGGATGATGGCTCGTCCATCAATGTGTGCCCGTTGAAGATTTTGGCAAGGCTGGGTATGAAGGCAACGGATTTGGATCCCTCAAGTATGACTATCAAGGCTTATGATGATAGCAAACGAGGAGTTGAGGGTGCTTTTGTGGCAATGGTCAAAGTGGGCCCAATCGAGGATGAGGTTGAGTTCACAGTTCTGGACATCCCGGCCAATTTCGCCTTGTTATTGGGAAGGCTGTAGTTTCATAAGCTTGGGGGCGTGCCCTCCACTGTACATCAGATGATTAAGTTCCCGTATGGGGGAGAGATTGTCACCATCCGAGCTGAGGTGGACAATTATGTGGCCGTTTTGGAAATAAAACCTTTCACGAGGTTCCAAGTGTCGGCAACTTTTGAGGAATGAGTGGATCCTAAGGTGGCTAGGATCATGGGAAAAATTGAAGTACGAGCCGGGTGGAGGTTCAAAACTGCTAGACTTTAGAGGACAGACTACTCTGAGGGGTTTGGGGTACAAATCTGACAAGGAAAAGCCGAGGGTTAAAAAGAAAGGGCTGAAGCTGATGGAGTGTTTTGTAAAGGTTTCGGGGTATCAAGGGGAGCCTGAACCGGTGGAAGTTAATGGGATTGTGGTGCCCAGATTTGAGATCTTCCAAGATATGCTGGGTGAGAAGAGTTGATGAAGTTTGAGAGCCTGACTCTCGAAGAGGATAAGAAGTCTGAGAAGAACCCGGTTACGGATGATGAAATATCTGCATATGATGAAGACATTTATCTTCCTGATTTATTTGAGTGTACTCTCGCATTTATTAGCAATAAGGACAATCATTTTGCTTATTTGCTCGAGTCTTTTTCCTCTAACTTGCATGACTTGAGTATATTTGATATCAGCTCCACCAAAACGAATGCATTTAACCTTGGTACACCTAAGAATCCTAAGGAAATTCTGATTGCAAATGAAGTTACCACTGAAGAACGGGAGAAATTAGAAGAAATATTGGTTAGATATGCAAAAGTGTTTGCTTGGTCCTATGAGGACATGTCTGGGGTAGACAGAAGCATTGCCCAACACAAAATACCAACTTATCCGAATATGAGGCCAGTGAAACAAAAACTTCGACAGATGAGACCTGAGTGGGCCGAGAAGGTCAGAGAAAAGGTTAAGAAACAGATAGATGTGGGGTTCCAGGAAGTAGTGAAATATCCTTAGTGGTTGGCAAATATTGTGCCGGTACCAAAGAAAGATAGGAAGGGCAGAATATGTGTAGATTACAGAGATCTCAACAAGGCTTGCCCGAAAAATGATTTTCCTCTACCGCATATGGATGTTCTGGTTGATAGTGCGGCTTTATCCGCTATGTATTCATTTGTAGATAGGTATTCATGATACAATCAGGTTCTCATGGCCGAAGAAGACAAGCACAAAACTGCATTTGTCACCGAGTGGGGTACTTATTGTTACAAAGTAATGTCGTTTGGGCTCAAGAATGCAGGAGCTACTTATCAGGGCCAATACATTATTCCACGATTTGATGCACAAAGAGATTGAAGTGTATGTGGATGACATGATGGTGAAATCAGAGACAAGAATTGGGCATATAGAAGCACTTGAGAAGTTCCTTCAGAGCGATAAGTACAACCTGCGGTTGAATCCTAAGAAGTGTGTGTTTGGAGTGACATCTGGAAAATTGCTGGGACATAGAGTAGGAATGGGAGGAATAGAGGTGTACTCTAAGAAGATCAAAGTAATCACCGAGATGCCTGCACCGAAGATAGAAAAAGAGGTCAGAGCATTCCTTGGGAAAATCCAGTACATCAGTCGGTTCATTGCCAAGTTGACGTCAGTATATGAGCCTATCTTCAAGCTGTTTAGAAAAGACCAGCCAGTGAAGTGGAATGAGCAGTGTCAGACAGCCTTCAGTAAAATCATAGAGTATTTGGTGAAGCCTTCTGTTTTGAAACCTCCAAGACCGGGCAGACCATTGATACTGTATTTGGCCATAGAATCAGAAGCACTGGGGGCAATGATGATATAGGCAGATGAGACAGGGGTAGAGCACGCAGTCTACTATCTTAGTAAGAAGATGCTCCCGTATGAGGCTCACTATCAAGAAGTATAGAAGATCTGTCTAGCAGTGGTATGGACTTCCAAAAAGTTACGGCATTACTTCCAGTCTTACAAGATCCAGGTAGTGGCAAAAGAAAATCCTCTGAAATATCTGCATTCAGTGCCTTCAATAGTAGGAAAGTTAAGCAGATGGTTAGTACTGCTGACAGAGTTTGACATTGAGTACCTCACCTCCAAAGTAATCAAAGGGCGAGCAGTGGCAGAGTTTCTGGCATTACAACCTATTGAAGGGGATCAGTATAAGTTTGAATTCCCAGATGAAGAGATCCAAGCAATAATAGTTCAAGGGTGGAAGATGTATTTCGACGGAGCAGTACAAAGGAGCCGGAATTGGGATTGTGATAGTGACCCCCGAGGGAGAAACCTTGCCTATGGCCAAGAGGTTGACATTCGGTGTGACAAACAACATGGCCGAGTATGAATCATGTGCTTTTGGGTTGACTACACTGATAGCCTTGAAGGCTGATAGCGTGGAGGTATACGGAGATTCGATGTTGGTAGTCCGACAGATGCAAGGAGAATGGGAATTGAAGGAAGAACGGTTGAAACCTTACCTTTTTCACCTCAGAAAGTTGGCACAGACTGTCCCTGATTGTAAGTTTCAGCACTTGCCGCGAGAAGATAATCAGATGGCGGATGCATTAACTACACTTGCAGTAACTTGGGAAAATCCAGAGAAGTTAGTGATGGTTAGTGTTGACAACAGCAAACAGACCCGTTTATGAGATTGAAATAGTCCTGGAAGTGGAGATCAATGATGGTAAACCTTGGTATCATGAAATTCAGAGGTATTTGGAACATGGGGAACTCCCGAAGGGAGCAGGCAGAAAAGACAGGTTAGCCATTAAGAAGTTAGCTTCCCAGTATGTGATTTTAAAACGGGAACTGTACAAGAGGCAAGCAAACTGTATTCAGTTGAAATGTTTGAGAAAAGAATAGACTCAGCAGGTAATGGAAGAAGTACATGCCGGGATATGTGGACCGCACATGAACAGGTTTAATTTATCCCGCAAGATAGTGAGACAAGGTTTTTACTGGTCGACCATGGAGACAGACTGCGCGAAGATGGTAAAGCACTATCATGATTGTCAAGCACACGGTAATTTGAATCATTTGCTGCACACAGAGTTGCACGGGTTGTCAGAGCCGTGGCCTTTCTCAGCATGAGGAATTGATATGATTGGAGAGATTCGACCAAATGTATCGAATGGGCATCGCTTCATAGTAGTGGCAGTAGATTACTTCTCAAAGTGGGTGGAAGCCGAATCATTCCGCAATGTTACAGCAAAGCAGATGGCAAAGTTCATAGCTCGGAATCTCATTTGCCAATACGGTATGCTGCATCATGTAGTGACGGACAATGTAGTTCAGTTTCAATGAGAGACGAAGGTAATTCTACAGAAATACGGGATAGGCCATCACAAGTCATCACCGTACAGGCCGTAACAAATGGGGCAATTGAGGCAGCGAACAAGACTATAAAGACGATTTAAGCCAAGATGACATAAAAATACAGAGATTGGTAAATGGAGCAGTGAGACTTTCATACTTGGAAGGGAATGAGTTCACCGAGCCGATAAACATAGACAGATTGAAGCTGTACTTTGCCTAAGGGAGAGAAGACTGAGCAGTCACCAGGAAGATTGACTGAAAAGAGATGTGGCAAAGACAAGCCGATCAAAAGCATCAACATACCAGCAGCAATTTCGGGGATGCGTCCCGGGGTCGAGGCCCACACACATACCAGCAGCAGTTTTAGGGATGCATCCCAGGGTCGAGGCCCACATTTTGTCAGCGGTATTGGGATGGGTCCCAGGGTTGAGGCCCCCGTTGTCGGTTGTAGCTATTGGGATGAGTCCCAGGATCGAGGTCCGCAGCATCATCATTTTCAGGATGCGTCTCAGGGTCGAGGCCCATATTTTGTCAGTGGTATTGGGATGTGTCCCAGGGTCGAGGCCCCTGTTGTCGGTTGCAGCTATTGGGATACATCCCAGGATCGAGGTCCACTGCATCATCATTTTCGGGAGGCGTCCCTGGGTCGAGTCCCATATTTTGTCAGCGGTATTGGGATGCATCCCACGATCGAGGCCTACGTTGTCGGTTGCAGCTATTGGGATTCGTCCCAGGATCGAGGTCCACTACATCATCATTTTTGGGATGGGTCCCAGGGTCGAGGCCCATATTTTATCAGCGGTATTGGGATGCGTCCCAGGGTCGAGGCCCCCGTTGTTTGTTGCAGTTATTGGGATGCGTCCCAGGATTGAGGTCCACTGCATCATCATTTTCGGGATGCGTCCCAGGGTCGAGGCCCATATTTTATCAGCGGTATTGGGATGTGACCCAAGGTCGAGGCCCCCATTGTCGGTTGCAGCTATTGGGATGCGTCCCAGGATTGAGGTCCACTGCATCATCATTTTCGGGATGCGTCCCAGGGTCGAGACCCACATAATGTCAGCGATATTGGGATGCGTCCCAGGGTCGAGGCCCCCATTGTCGGGTGCAGCTATTGGGATGCATCCCAGGATCGAGGTCCACTGCATCATCAACTCAGTTCGAGGCAGTAGGCAAGTCAAGAGGCAGCTGGCGAGCCAGGTAAGTAAAAATACATTGCATGAACTTTGATAGGATTGTCATTGTCACACACTGCACAAGTCCCATCAAAGTGGGGGCTACTGTAGGCACTGCATTTTTGCATGTAAGTCCTGATGATGAGTCTCATTTGAAGGCACTACCTTTTAAGTCCCGAAAGTCACGGGAAATGGACGTCGGAAGGGAATCGGTATATTGTTACATTTTTTTCGCTTGTTTAGATTCAGGCTCATTTGTTGGACCTCCGTTTTAAAGCACATTGGCCCAAAAAACCCCGCAAAGCACTTAACTTTAGACAAAAACCCCCGCAAACCACTTAACCTTGGCCCAAAACCCTGAAACACACCAAGCCCACCACCAAAAGCCAACAACACGCCCACCATAAGCCCACACACGCCCAAGCCCACTTAAAACACATCCAAATAATTTCAATACATATTTAACACATGGGAAAATCAAAACAAATTAAATAAAATCTAAATAATTGCCTACCTAATTAACGTAAATCAAATATATAAGTCCCGAGGATCGAATCAAGCATAGAAACATAGTGTGAATACATGAGGAAGTTGCGGAATACTTACATCGAGCGGTTGAGCGATGCGATGGACAACAAAAACTTTTCTGCCTCCTCCTAGAGTGCTCGGCAGTGGCCTGTTTTTGCAGTTCCAAATTTTCAGCTTTGGTCCTCCAAGTGTGCTCCATTGATGCTCCAAGATCCAAGCTTTTATTGATGGTGATTCCAAGCTCACAAGTTGGTTTCCATATCACCTTAGTATGCCTCTTTGTGTGCTAGCACCTTGATGATTTGCCACTAATCATCTTATTACTTGTTATAGTTTTCGGCCAAGCCAATAAAACAAGAAGAAAATTGTTTCAAAAACCAAAAGGGAGAGAAGGAGAAGAATGCCTCATGGCCGAATGCATAAGGGGGAGAGAGAGAAGAATTTTGTGTTTTGTATATCTAATACACAAAACAAAAAATTCAAATATCAAATAAAAATATTGATAAATGTCTTTCAAGCTTTCAAAAGCTTTTCAACCACTTACATCAATCATGAATAGTGACTGGTGTCAATCACTCAAAGTGAAAGACATCTATCACTTGATTGACGAATGATGTGACGCTAGATGTGACTTGCAGATTCCACTTTGATTCTAAATGCGAATGGTTCCGCAACTACTCCCGGGCTCGGATTCGCTAATTCCGAATTAACGAATTTTCTGTTGCGACGTAATTAAATCAAATTTAATTAAATAATTATGCCTAGCAAAATTACTATTCACGTCGCTTACGAATTAATTCTAAATTTACTACTTCACCCGAATTAAAATCCTATTTTAATTCCGCGTCGAAATCCAATTTCATTTAATATATCGAATATATTAATTTATCGAATAATTCCAAATTAATCATTATCTCTCTCTTTAAATAATATTTTATCCCAGATAAAATATCTCCGTAATTAATCGCAGATTAATTTTCTCTCTCATCTAATTAATCCCAAATTAATAAAGTGCGAGTCATACGTCATCAGTGAATCTTCGGGAAGCAACCCATGAGATCCCCTGATATATTGGCAGTAAATTCGGTCGTCGGACTATCCGAACACGTAAGTACCTAGTACTACATTTGTACCGATTTACAAAACAAGGTTGGCTTCTAGCAAAGCGCCATGCCTACCCAATTCTCCAGAAACATCCTTACAGGAATATGTGATCTATATCAGGCGTAGTATACATAGTATTGCGTATTTCGATCCAGTATCGGATGTCACGTGCTAGGCCTGGGCTGGAATTGTGTCTGCCCTGTAAGAAGCACATATCGGATCGCTGGTAACTAGTCTATATAATCGGATAAACATGACCTAGTCATTTTACCCCGATGATTGCAGTACATAAGAGAACCAGTTCTGTATCCTACGTGACCATCATCTCCACTATGACTGGAGTGATACTTCCGTCTTGACATCACACCCAACACACTACGATTCTCATTTTACCCAAAGTACATTGACTGTCGCAAGTATTAGCGTTGCAATTCTCAGGTTAAGACCAAATACACCTACCATGATTTCGGACTTCCATAGACACATAGTCATACTACCAATGGGAGGGGTCTATCCAGAGCGAAGATGTTTTCCGTACCATCGGTAAAAAACAACCTCCTACTACACTTTCATGAGTATCCTATACCCAAATATATGAGAACTATGCCGTTATGCCCTCACAACGCGCACAAGTGTAATACTAGTCTATTCCGCATTATCGATGTCCAATCTCGATAATACTACGACTATGGATATTTAATGTTGGAGTTCTACGGTCCCGATGATTGAATAACAAGCAAGAAATATGTGCGAATACAAATCGAGAAAGTTGCGGAATACTTACATCGAGCGGTTGAAAAAAAAATCGATTTCTGCCTTCAGGTCCTCTCGTTAGTGAGCTGCAGACATTCCTCCAAGAATCGGCCATGTTGGTCCTTCGTCAAGCTCCAAGCTTTGTCATGGTGATTCCAAGCTCATGGGTGGACTTCCCTATCACCTTCGCATGTCTCTCGGAGTGCTAGCTCTTGATAATTTTTCCACAAAATCACCACACTTTGCTTCCCTTCAAGCTCAGTTCCTGCCCAGAAAAATAGAACAAGAAAATGCCTCTAAGGCCGAGAGAGAAGAGAGGAATTTGGCTCCAATTCGTGAGCCATGAGAGAGAATGAGATGGTGGTTGATAAAAGTGTATCTAATACACAAAATTAATTTCCAAAATTAATTCCTTATTCTCACTTTCCAAAAGTCAAGCCTTTAAGGCTCCAACCACGCACATCAACTCCATCAATCAATGAATATTGACTGGCGTCAATCACTCAAAGTGAAAGACATCTATCACTTGATTGACGAATGATGTGACGCTAGATGCAACTAGCGATTTGACGCTTGATGTGATTTACGTGCCGCACTCGAATTCGAAATGTGAATGCGCTCGCAAATAATCCCGGCCTCGGGTTCGCTAATTCAAATTAACAAATTTTTCGTTGCGACGTAATTAAATGATTATGCCTAGCGAAATCACTATTCACATCGCTATCGAATTAATTCAAAATTAATTCATTCGCCCGAATTAAAATCTAATTTTAATTCCGGGTCAAAATCCAATTTCGTATAATATATCTAATATATTATTTATTGATTAATTCCAATTAATCGTTATTTCTCTTTAAATGATATTTTATCCCAGATAAAATATCTCCACAATTAATCCCAAATTAATTTTCTCTCTCTTCAATTAATCCCAGATTAATTAAAGTGCGAGTCATACGTCATCGGTGAATCTTCGGGAAGCGACCCATGAGATCCCCGGATATGTTGGCAGTAAATTCGGTCGTCGGACTATCCAAACACGTAAGTACCTAGTACTACGTTTATACCGATTTACAAGACAAGGTTGACTTCTAGCAAAGCGCCATGCCTACCCAATTCTCCAGAAATATCCTTACAGGAATATAAGGATCTATATCAGGCATAGTATACGTAGTATTGTGTATTTCTATCCAGTATCGGATGATCACATGCAAGGCCTGGGGCTGGTACAGTGTCTGCCCCGCACGAAGCATATATCGGATTACGAGCAACTAGTCTCTTTATTATCGGATAATAATGACCAAGTCATATTATCCCGATGGTTGCAACCCTTTAGAGAACCAGTTCTGTATCCCTACGCGATCATCATCTCCAAATGAATGGAGTGATACTTTCGCCTTGACATCACACCCAACACACTACGATTCTCAATATACCCAGCAGAGGCATACACAGCTGTGGTCCATTTTCGAACCGAGTTGATAAAGTGTCCTCGACCCTAAGATTCATTCCCAAAACAGCTGGTGAAGTGGGCCTCGACCCTGAGACTCGGCCCTGGATTCATTTCCTGGATTCATTCAAAACCCTGATAACGTTGGCCTCGGCCCCAGGATTCTTTCCCTGGATTCATTCCAAATTCTGATAACGTGGGCCTCGGCCCTAGGAATCATTCCCTGGATTCATTCCAAATTCTGATAACGTGGGCCTCGGCCCTGGGATTCATTCCCTGGATTCATTCCAAATTCAGATAACGTGGGCCTCGGCCCTGTGATTCATTCCCTGGATTCATTGCAAATTCTGACAACGTGGGCCTCGGCCCTCAGATTCATTCTCTGGATTCATTCCAAATTCTGACGATGTGGGCCTCGGCCCTGGCATTCATTCCCTGGATTCATTCCAAATTCTGACAATGTGGGCCTTGGCCCTGGGATTCATTCCATGGATTCATTCAAATTCTGATAACGTGGGCCTCGGCCCTGGGATTCATTCCATGGATTCATTTCAAATTCTGACAACATGGGCCTCGGCCCTAAGATTCATTCCATGGATTCATTCCAAATTCTGATAACGTGGGCCTCGACCCTGGGATTCATTCCAAATTCTGACGACGTGGGCCTCGGCCCTTGGATTCATTCCAAATTCTGACGATGTGGGCCTCAGCCTTGGGATTCATTCATTGGATTCATTCCAAATTCTAACAACGTGGGCCTCGGCCCTGGGATTGATTCCCTTGATTCATTCCAAATTCTGACAACGTGGGCTCGGCCCTGGGATTCATTCCAAATTCTGACGACGTGGCCTCACCCTGGATTCATTCCCTGGATTCATTCCAATTCTGACGACGTGGGCCTCGCCCTAGGATTCATTCCCTGGATTCATTCCAAATTCTGATAACGTGGGCTTCAGCCCTATGATTCATTCCCGAAACTGGTATTGATGCTGTTGTGTCTCTATACCCAGAGTGTCACAGTGATATCTCCATACCCGGAGTGCCATACCTGGTAAAACTGATCTGATGTCTCCTTAGCCGGAGTGTCGTATCTGGCAAAACTAATATGATGTCTCCATACCCGGAGTGCCGTACCTGGCAAAACTGATACTACTGCTAATACGGGCCTCGCCCCCAGAATGCCATACCCGGCCAGACTAATTCTGATAATAATGTGGACCTCGCCCCAGAGTGCCATACCCGGCAAGACTGATACTGATGATGTGATGGTTCGTTCTCGAACCATGCTGTAAGGTGGTCCATTCCCGAACCGTTACTGTGTGAGGTGGTCCATTCCCGAACCGTTACTGTGATGTGGTCCATTCTCGGAACTTGCTCCATTCTCGAAGTGCCATTCCCGGCTTGTTCATTCTCGAACCTTACTCCATTCTCGGAGTGTAATTCCCTGCTTGTTCATTCTCGAACTGTGCTCCATTCTCGTAGTGTCATTCCCGGCTTGTTCATTCTTGAACTGTGCTTCATTCTCGGATTGCTGATGATGTGTGTCTCCATAACCGGAGTGCTGATGATGTAGTGGGCCCTCGACCCTTAGACGCATCCCGGAACTGCAACTGATGTGTGGGCCCTCGACCCTGAAACACATCCTAAAAGTAATGATGTAGTGGGTCCTTGATCCTAGGACGCATCCCGGAACTATAACTGTTGATGCAGTGGGCCCTCGACCCTGGGACGCATCCCGGAACTGCAACTGACAACGGGGGCCCTCGATCTTGGGACGCTTCCCAATACTACTGACAATGTGGGCCTAGCCCTCAAACTGATGATGTAGTGGGTCATCGACCCTTAACTGTTACTGATATGAGCCTCGCCCTGGATCAATACTGATATGGGCCTCGCCCCTAGACTTATACTGATGTGGGCCTCGCCCCCAAACTGATACTGGTGTGGGCCTTGCCCTGAACTAATACTGATGTGGGCCTCGACCCTATGACGCATCCCCAAAACTACTGATAAAGTGGGTCTCAACCCTGGGACTCATCCCTAAAACTGCTGATGATGTGGGTCTCTGTTGTTTTTTCTATAATATGTCCCAAGGAAAGATTAAGCATTCATGAAATACTAGAAATGAATATATATAAAAGACTTGAAGCATGGCGGAATCATACTTACAAGCTATTTGATGAAGAAATGATCAAATGGTGGAAGCTCCAAGTGTTGGAAGATTCGGCCAAGAGGAGGAAGAAGACTTGAAGCTCCAAGCTTTTGTATTCCAAGCTCTTTGATGGTTTCCCTATCACCTCTTTTGATCCCTTGAAGGTGCTAGCCTTGCATGTTCCAACAACAATTTTTCTTCAATCTTTTGGCAACCAAAATGGAAGAAAATGGAGACCAAAACTGTTCAGGTTTTCGGCAGAAAGAGAGAGAGGAGAGAAATTTTCTTTTGTTCTCATTGATTTTTGATACCAAAAATCAATTTATATTTATGCCATAATATTTATTAATAATAATAAATCTATGACACAAGCCATGCAAAGGCTTAGAGTGTCCAACACTCAAATTCCATGCATAACATTTGAGTGTAAAATACACTATCACCATGCAATGCATCATCAATAAAATAATGCATATAATGACATGTGTCATGTGGGCCCCACACGTTTCCAATGAAAGTGGGCCCACGTCCACTCACGCGTTCGGGTTCGATATTTCCGAAATACCGAGCTAGCGTCGCGACGTTTAAATCGGATTTAAATAAATAATCGCTCCTAGCGAAATTATTATTTACGTCGCTTACGATTAATTCTAAATTAACTCGTATGCCCGAATTAAAATCTAATTTTAATTTCGCGTCGAAATCGAATTTCGATTATTATATCGAATACAATAATTTTATCGATTAATTCCAAATTAATCGTTCTCTCTCTCTAAATAAGGCACTTTATCCGAGATAAAGTTTCTCCGCAATTAATCCAAGATTAATTAAGTTCGAATCAAATATCATAGGTGAATCTTCAGGAAGCGCCCCAAGAGATCTCCGGATATTTTGGCAGTCGTAAATACGGTCGTCGGATAATCCGAACAATACGTACCTCGTACTACGTCTTTACCGATTTACAAGACAAGGTTGGCTTCTAGCAAAGCGCATGCCTACCCAATTCTCCAGAAATATTCTTATAGGAATATAAGATCTGTATCAGGCGTAGTATACCGTAGTATTGCGTACATCGATCCAGTATCGGATGATCACATGCTAGGCCTGGGGCTGGAGATGTGTCTGCCCCGTACGAAACATATATCGGACATCAAGCAACTAGTCTCTTTAAATCGGACAATCCTGACCTGGTCATATTGTCCCGACGGTTGCAACCTTTTATAGAGTGCTAGTTCTGTGTCCTGCGTGATCATCACCTCCATATGTCTGAAGCGATACTTCCATCTTGACATCACATCCAGTACACTACGATTCTCGATAAACCCAGAAGAGGTGTACACAGAACCGGTTAAGGTCCCCAACCACCAAACCAAAGTTTACCGATTGTCGCAAGTACTAGCGATGTAAGTCTCAGGTTAAGACCATATACACCTACCCTGATGCGGCCTCCCATAGACACGTAGACATACTACCAATGGGATTCCGCGGGGTCTATCCAGAGCGAAGCTGTTTTCCGTACCATCGGTAAAACACAACCTCCTATCGCACTTGCATAAGTATCCAATACTTAAATATATGAGAACTATGCCGTTGTGCCCTCACAACGTGCACAAGCGCAATACTAGTCTATTCCGCATTATCGATGTCCAGTCTCGATAATACTACGACTAGGGATATTTAATGATTAAACCTTTGGGGACTGATACTGTCTCATATCATTCTCAGTCCAGGTACTAATCATATGGACTTTCGCCATTTATAAGTCAAAGTAAATAATATTACAAAACGGCAAAAGGCAATTTCATTATCACATAGTTAATTTTGTACAATAATACAATATCATTTACAAACAGTGACGCTATGGGACATAATGTCTAACAATCTCCCACTTGGCCTATAGCCAGTCACTCAAGCATCTAATACCCGAACTATGTATGTGTCGTTCAAAAACTTGCTGTAGAACAGCTTTCGTCAGCGGATCTGCAATGTTGTCATCTGATGTGACCTTCTCGACTTTTACATCGCCACGATGTATAATCTCCCGAATCAGATGATAACGTCGAAGAACATGCTTGGACCGTTGATGAGACCGGCCTTGGTTCCTTAGCCTGTGCTATAGCCCCGTTATTGTCACAATACAATGGAACGGGCTCAGCTGCTAACGGAACTACTCCTAATCCGATTAGGAACTTTCGGATCCAAACTGCCTCCTTTGCTGCTTCAGATGCAGCGATGTACTCCGCTTCTGTTGTTGAATCGGCAACAGTATCTTGCTTGGAAGATTTCCAGCTCACTGCTCCGTTATTCAAGCAAAAAATGTACCCGGATTGCGACTTGTAGTCATCCTTGTCGGTTTGGAAACTTGCATCGGTATACCCAGATACCGCAAGTTCTCCACCTCCATAAATTAAGAAAGCATCCTTAGTTCGTTTAAGATACTTAAGGATATTCTTAACTGCTATCCAGTGACCTTCACCTGGATCGGCCTGATAGCGACTGCACATGCTCAAAGCATATGAGACATCAGGTCGTGTACATATCATGGCATACATGATCGATCCGACTGCCGAGGCGAACGGTATCCGACTCATGTGGTCTCTCTCTCCTGAGTCTTAGGACACATGTCCTTAGACAGAGAGGTACCACGTACCATTGGAACCAATCCCCTCTTGGATTGTTCCATGTTGAATCTCTTCAACACTTTATCAATGTATGTACTCTGGGAGAGTCCAAGCAGCTTTCTAGATCTATCCCTGTAGATCTTTATTCCAAGAATAAAGGCTGCTTCTCCCAGATCTTTCATGGAGAATTTTAATGAAAGCCAAGCTTTCACCGACGTTAGCATGGGAATGTCATTGCCTATAAGCAATACGTCGTCGACATAAAGGACAATAAAAGTAAGTGCTCTCCCACTAACCTTCTTGTATACACAAGGGTCATCTGCGTTTTGCACGAAATCATATTCCTTTTTATGATCTCATCAAAACGCTGATTCCATGACCGTGATGCTTGCTTCAATCCATAAATGGATCGATTTAACTTGCAAACCTTGTTTGCAAGTCTAGGTACGATAAAACCGTCAGGCTGTTGCATATAAACATCCTCCAAAAGGTTTCCGTTAAGGAAAGCGGTTTTAACGTCCATCTGCCATATCTCGTAGTCGAAATATGCAGCTATTGCAAGCATTATCCGAATGGATTTAATCATGGCAACGGGTGAGAAGGTTTCGTCATAATCAATACCATATTGTTGACGATACCCCTTCGCTACAAGCCTAGCCTTGTACGTTTGTACGTTGCCATCCATGTCGGTCTTCTTCTTGAAGATCCATCTGCATCCAATAGGCTTTACGCCTTCTGGTGCATCAACCAGTGTCCAAACTTGGTTGGCGTACATGGAATCATCTCGGACTTCATGGCTTCTTGCCATAAAGCGGAATCGATATTTTGTATCGCTTCCTCATACGTAGCCGGCTCATTATCCTCAATAAGATTAATATCTATATGAGGTGAGATCAGGAACCCATACCTCTCAGGTACTGTTCTGACTCTCTCCGACCTACGCGGTCCTTGTGTATGTGAAGTTTGTGGTACAGACTCATCCCGGACGGTCTGTTCTTGTTCCGTCGTTGATTCATTGCCAGGAACAGTATCACTACGATCTTCATCGAGTTCTACTTTCCTCCCACTTACCACTGCATTTATAAATCCTTCTCAAGGAAAAATGCTTGTAGAGCAACAAATACTTTGTTCTCTTGTGGGTGATAGAAGTAATATCCTTTGGTTTCCCTAGGATATCCTACAAAAAGGCATTTATCATTTTGGGTTCAAGTTTGGTACCTTCCAAACGTTTAACATATGCCCAGCATCCCCAAATCTTTAGGAAAGAGAAACCTGGTTTCCTTCCTGTCCATATCTCATATGGGGTCTGTTCAACAGACTTCGACGGTACCTTATTCAAAATAAGTATAGCACTGTTTAATGCGTATCCCCAGAAGGATATTGGTAGCTCAGTGCGACTCATCATTGACCTCACCATGTCCAACAAGGTGCGGTTTCTCCGTTCGGACACACCGTTTAATTGCGGTGTTCCAGGAGGAGTCCACTGTGATAGAATACCATATTCTTTCAAGTAATCTTGAAACTCATAACTTAAGTATTCGCCACCACGGTCTGACCGTAATGTCTTAATACTCTTCCCTGTTTGTTTCTCCACTTCGTGTCGAAACTCTTTGAATTTCTCAAAAGTTTCCGACTTGTGTCTCATAAGATACACATAACCGTAACGAGATGCATCATCTGTAAAGGTTACGAAGTAGTGAAATCCACCTCTAGCCTGGCTAGACATGGGCCCGCATACGTCAGTATGAACGAGAGCTAACAGTTCTGTGGCACGTTCACCTTTACCGCTAAAAGGTGATTTAGGCATTTTGCCTAAAAGACAAGATTCGCAGACGTCATATGAATTGGGATCAAATTCGTCCAAGTACCCACTCTTTGAAAGTGTGGATATGCGAGTCTTGTTGATGTGTCCTAGACGACAATGCCACATATAAGCTTCATCTTTTAGATTACTCCTTTTGAGCCTTTTGTTTGTCATTTTAGGAGATTCATTTATATTCAAAATATAAAGACCGTTATTTGCAACAGCTGTGCAAATTTCTGTATCATTTTTATATAAATAACACCCTGTGTTCCTGAATACAAAAGTGTAACCCTGCTGGGTTAACAAGGATACAGATATAATATTCCTAGTTAAACTAGGCACAAAATAACAGTTCAAAAGTTTAAGTTCATGCCCTGAGGGCAGTACTAAAACAAAAGTCCCTACGGCCAAAACAGCAACTGGTGTTCCGTTTCCGACCCGTAGATCCATCTCCCCTGATGCCAGCACCCTGCTATCATGCAGATCCTGCACATCAGTACAAATATGAGCACCACAACCAGAATCAAAAATCCAATTTTTAAAACTAGAAGTATTCATATTTATCTCAATAACAAACATACCAGAGGCAATGGCCTTGCCAGCCTTGATATCCTCCCTCTGCACAATGCTCATTCGGCAGTCACGTTTCCAGTGACCCCTCTTGCCGCAGTTGAGGCAGATGTCGCGAGATTTGTCCTTTGGCTTCCTAGAAGCCACTGTCAACTTGCCTTTACCCTTCTTCTTGGACTTCTTCTTCCTTGCACCTCCAATTGCCTTGGGGCCACCCTTTGGCGCATGAGAGGTAATGCAAAATGCGCCTCGCGCTTGCTCCCCTTTAGGAGTTCCCTTTCGGACTCCTTCAAGACAGATAACAACTCTCCAAGAGTGTCATCCGTATCCATCAACTTGTAGTTGACTATGATTTGTTTCCAAGTATCAGGAAGTGACTGCAAGATCATATCTATAGTCAGATCAGCCTCCAAGACTATTCCCATATTGGCCAACTCATCAATATCGGCAATCATTTGAGCCCCGTGGGCTTCAACTGATGCGCCGTCTGTCATCCGGGAGCGGAAGAGTTTCCTTACTAGCTCGTACCTCTTCATCCGCTTATTGGTGCGGTGAAGATCACGCAATCTTGCCATCATGTTATAGGGATCCAATCCCTATTCTGGCGTCTGAAATGCTGGGTCATTGCAGCTAGCATAACTGACTGAGCTTGGTCACAATCATCACTATGAGTCTTCCATAACTCTAGCTCCAGTGGCTCAGTGGGTTTAGGCGGGAGAGGTCTCTGAATAGTATACAGTATCCTCTCAGCCCCAAGCACTATCTTGAGGTTCATTTCCCAGTCGGCAAAGTTTGTCCCTTTGAAGACATTATCGCCCATGATTATGTCGCGGATATTACCTTTGCCAATCATCTTGACAACTATAGTCCAACTATAAAGTCAACGATGTTATGGGTACAGTCAAACTGTTACATATAAAAAAATAACAATATTAGTCCAACTAATTATTTAAAATATTGACGAAATAATTTTGAAAGACGCGTAAGGCTAAATATCTGAATGAAATTGCAAATTCAATAATAGCCTCCCACTATTTTCTTCAAGTTTCTAACCCTCTGTAGAGAACTCGGGAAATCGAATTTCCTAGTGGGCTAGGATCCCGTTAAATAACACACAACCTTGACTTTGGCCAATAAAAATTGTATGCTATTTAACATAGGTAGATCTCCATGATCAATTGGATCTCATCCAATTCCTAGATCCGGTTAGGTGGACATCCAAGTCCGAAACATATGTATAATGTCAATGTATCTAATACATTTTCCTAACCCTATCCTCCGAATCAACTAGGCCTTGGCTTTGGCCAAAAACAAACCTAATGATTCCAGTCGGGACCCATTGACGAGGAAAGTTTCGTAATCAATGTCGTTGGACAAAAAGTGATCTTGACTTTGGCCAATAAAAATCACGATTTGGACAAGACACCGATATGCAACAAAACTCTCATGATTCAAGTACATCTTGATTGACAAAGGTCTTGACTTTGGTCAAAAACAAACCAATGCCAACTTCGGATCTTGAACAAGAACCATTCAATGGAAGGATATTCGCTTAATATAAATTGAGGGATTTTCGCGTAATTGGCAACCAATTTATTTATCTTTGTTAGGTCTCATCATCATACACCTTAAGCATGCTTCTAAAACATCATAAAGCGCGTAAAGTAAATAATAGTGATATGCGGATGGATATATAAACAACTTGTTCCTAGAACAAATCACTCCCTTTCCTCTCCCCGTTAGCACTATTCTACTTCTACCCAATTACATAATACAATAAGAGAACCTCATTTACATTGAGGGGAATTAGGTGAGAAGAGAATACAAAGAGATAAAGAGATAAGGCTGGACACGCAGGTCCAATTTATAAATTCCAAATTTACAATAATTTCTAAAATTACCCTTTCCCTTCTAATATCCATCCGATATACACTATTCATTCATCACATACATATATATTCAAACAAGACATGCTTTTACAACCAATCTAATCCAATTAATTAGTCTTTGTTTAAGTGATCATCCAATGTTCAAACAACGGTTTGATTTTGCGCGAGTCCAACTCGATTGAGAATAAGTACATAAGGTACGAATTCGCGAATTATATCGAACTACTAATTAAATCTAATTTAATTCGTATTCAATACTAATTCAATTATTTAATTCCAAATTAAATGTTTACACTTTTAATGTGCTTTAAAGACTTAGATTCTAAATCCAATTCTATTGGGTCTCAAAGCCCAACTAACATCCAATTTTAATTTAATTCAAGTCAAATGGGCTTTCAATTGATTTATTAAGGCTTGGGCTTTGGTCAATGTGGGTCATACCCAATTACCAAGCCCAAATAAGGAATCACCCTTAAGTGCCATAAAACCAATTTCAAGCCCATAAGGCCCAATTAAAATTATTAAAGCCCATTATATTAAATTTAATATTCCAAACATTAAAGTCCAATTATTAAAAAGTGTTAAAACCAAGATTAATATATTAAACCAAATATTTCAAAAATACCCATTTAATTTATTAATCATTTATTGTCAAAATAAATGTCCAACATTAATTTTAACAAAAAATCAACTCCTTTCATGTCCTTGTACATTCGGCCAAGGTGAGTTTTTTGTGTCGATTTGTTTTTCAATCCGATTGAATTACTAATCTACGTCCCGTACACGTTCTAAGTCATCCAATGATCTTAAACACAAAAAATTCCAATCCACTCCAAGTAGCAACACATTCGGCCAAGGCATGAATTTGGGGAAAAATCATCCAATGCATTTTTCATAAAATTGATTCCATATAACATCATGTTATACACATGCAAGCATACTTATTAATCAAATTTCATAAGAACATGCTTATCAATTTCTTCATGCCATTCGGCCAAGGTCAGATTTTGGGGAAAAATCATCCAATGCATTTTTCATAAAATTGATTCCATGTAATATCATTCTATATACATGCAAGCATACTTATTCATCAAATTTCACAAGAACATGCTTTATCAATTTACCACACCCATTCGGCCAAGGTCAAAATTTTGGGGAAAAATCATCCAATGCATTTTTCATAAAATTGATTCCATGTAACATCATTCTATATACATGCAAGCATACTTATTCATCAAATTTCACAAGAACATGCTTCAACCAATTTTGTCAAATTTTAACCTAAAGTATTTCATGCTTAACCATGGCTCCATGATACCATTGTTGGTTTCTATAATATGTCCCAAGGAAAGATTAAGCATCATGAAATACTATAAATGAATATATATAAAAGACTTGAAGCATGGCGGAATCATACTTACAAAGCTATGTGATGAAGAAGATGATCAAATGGTGGAAGCTCCAAGTGTTGGAGATTCGGCCAAGAGGAGGAAGAAGACTTGAAGCTCCAAGCTTTTGTATTCCAAGCTCTTGATGGTTTCCCTATCACCTCTTTTGATCCCTTGAAGGTGCTAGCCTTGCATGTTCCAAACAACAATCTTTTCTTCAATCTTTTTGCAACCAAAATGAAGAAAATGGAGACCAAAACTTTTTCAGGTTTCGGTCAAGAAAAGAGAAGAGGAGAGAAATTTTCTTTTGTCTAATTGATTTTTGTACCAAAAATCAATTTATATTTATGCCATAATATTTATTAAATAATAATAAATCTATGACACAAGCCATGCAAGGCTTAGAGTGTCAAACACTCAAATTCCATGCATAACATTTGAGTGTAAAATACACTATCACCATGCAATGCATCATCAATAAATAATGCATATAATGACATGTGTCATGTGGGCCCCACACGTTTCCCAATGAAAGTGGGCCCACGTCCACTCACGCGTTCGGGTTCGATATTTCCGAAATACCGAGCTAGCGTCGCGACGTTAATTAAATCGGATTTAAATAAATAATCGCTCCTAGCGAAATTATTATTTACGTCGCTTACGAATTAATTCTAAATTAACTCGTATGCCCGAATTAAAATCTAATTTTAATTTCGCGTCGAAATCGAATTTCGATTATTATATCGAATACAATAATTTTATCGATTAATTCCAAATTAATCGTTCTCTCTCTCTAAATAAGGCACTTTATCCGAGATAAAGTTTCTCCGCAATTAATCCAAGATTAATTAAGTTCGAATCAAATATCATAGGTGAATCTTCAGGAAGCGACCCAAGAGATCTCCGGATATTTTGGCAGTAAATACGGTCGTCGGATAATCCGAACACGTACGTACCTCGTACTACGTCTTTACCGATTTACAAGACAAGGTTGGCTTCTAGCAAAGCGCCATGCCTACCCAATTCTCCAGAAATATTCTTATAGGAATATAAGATCTGTATCAGGCGTAGTATACCGTAGTATTGCGTACATCGATCCAGTATCGGATGATCACATGCTAGGCCTGGGGCTGGAGATGTGTCTGCCCCGTACGAAACATATATCGGACATCAAGCAACTAGTCTCTTTAAATCGGACAATCCTGACCTGGTCATATTGTCCCGACGGTTGCAACCTTTTATAGAGTGCTAGTTCTGTGTCCTGCGTGATCATCACCTCCATATGTCTGAAGCGATACTTCCATCTTGACATCACATCCAGTACACTACGATTCTCGATAAACCCAGAAGAGGTGTACACACGAACCGGTTAAGGTCCCCAACCACCAAAACCAAAGTTTACCGATTGTCGCAAGTACTAGCGATGTAAGTCTCAGGTTAAGACCATATACACCTACCCTGATGCGGCCTCCCATAGACACGTAGACATACTACCATGGGATTCCGCGGGGTCTATCCAGAGCGAAGCTGTTTTCCGTACCATCGGTAAAACACAACCTCCTATCGCACTTGCATAAGTATCCAATACTTAAATATATGAGAACTATGCCGTTGTGCCCTCACAACGTGCACAAGCGCAATACTAGTCTATTCCGCATTATCGATGTCCAGTCTCGATAATACTACGACTAGGGATATTTAATGATTAAACCTTTGGGGACTGATACTGTCTCATATCATTCTCAGTCCAGGTACTAATCATATGGACTTTCGCCATTTATAAGTCAAAGTAAATAATATTACAAAACGGCAAAAGGCAATTTCATTATCACATAGTTAATTTTGTACAATAATACAATATCATTTACAAACAGTGACGCTATGGGACATAATGTCTAACAGTCTCGACCCTGGGACTCATCCCCAAAACTGCGATGATGTGTGCCTCGGCCCTGGGACTCATCCCCAAAATTACTGCCGATGTGGGCCTCGACCCTGGGACTCATCCCCAAAACTGATAGTGTAGGCCTCGGCCTGAGATTCATCCAAAACTGATATGTGGCCTCGCCCTGGATTCATTCCCGAAACTGATGAACTATGTTGGCTGTTTTTCTGGTTGGCTTGCATTTGCCGCTTTCTCATTTTCTTTAAAAACCTGCGACAAAAACAAGAAAAGATTGCGTGTATATGACGTGTATGCATGCATGCATGAATGTGTTTTCTATTCCGATGGTTAGGTCTTCCTTGTTGCTCTTCGGTGCTTCTTACCTACAAAAGTATTTTGGTCGCCCCTGGGTCTGCTTGCAATTTCCTTCTGCCAGTTCCTTCTGGTGATTGCTCAGTTTCCTTTGGCCCCATGGCTCAAGTTCTCGTTATATCCCTTATCTACGAGGTGGGTATACTGGTCGTCCCCCAGTCTTGATTTAGCTTTCTACTTTCCACTGCTTACATTAGGTCAAGGTGGACCACATGATAGGGCATTCTATATCATCATATTATATCACATGCTACGAAAAATTCCAAATAGTTACACATATTATTGCCCTAAAAGAATGTCTAGTATTGAAACTAGAGAACCTTCAAAACACTCGATGCAACTCGAATCCAAGTCTTTGAATAAATGATCTAAGCTAGACTTAAAGTGTGTGTGTACAAAGGTTCCTTTGCAGTTTCATCCCCAGGTGAGCCAACTCAATGATTTCGTTACAAAATTGGGATCGATGGGTCAAACCAACCTAGATGTCTCAATTATGCATGCAGTTGCTTTTCTGTGCTCAATGTGGTATGGTTTTCTTTCTTTTTTGTCTCTTTCTTTTTCTTTTCATTTTGAACTTCTTATTTTTTCTTTTCTTTTCTTTTCTCTTTTTTTTTTCTTTTCTTTTTTTTCAACACACCTTCCCTTTAAGGTAACATTTCTCCTCATGGTGGTCCTAATACTCGCCCATATGTAGCTTCTTGCTTATCGGTTATAGGTGGTTCAATTCTTTTCTTTAGAGACTTTTCTTTCATTTTCAACCATACCACACATCATAACATAAGCAAATCAAGATAGACGTCTAAGCAAACGGTCATTCACCGACCTACAATTTCTTCGACTAGTCATTTTGCTAATTACTCAGATTTTCATTGCTAAGAACCATAATCAAGTGCTTATAAGTCTAACATAGATCAATTAATCAAAGCATCAGGTAAAAGCACGTCAATGGTTTATCGTTTCTAAAGTTTCCCTCTAAAGCAATCAATTTCATCATCGGACTTATGTCTAACTATCAAGAACTAAAAACAAACAATATATTTTTTTTCTTTTCTCTTTTTTTTTTGAAGGCCCCCATAATGGTCTTTCTATCCTTGCCGTAAGGTTTTCTGTTTCTCGATTTCCTTTTCCCCGATATCCATGTTTGCTAAACTCTTCTTGACAAGCCCCTCTTTTTTCTAACCCAACGGATATCTATGATGGCTTTTAAGACACAGAGGGTTAACATGATACATGTATGCATGAGATGCGTGCGATGTATGAGATGTAATATGCATGTAGTTATCAAAAGCATAAAGGGGCAAATTTTATAAGATGTATGACTATGGTTCACACGCGGGTTTATAGGGGTGTAGACAAAGGCTCTCGTCGACAAAGGATTGCCCACAACTAGGACTCCCCACTCAAGGGTTCAACCGACTGTTAAAATCCTCCAAGAATCGGCCAATTTTTAGTCCTTCGTCAAGCTCCAAGCTTCGCGAAATGATTCCAAGCTCATGGGTGGACTTCCCTATCACCTTCGAATGATTTCATAGTATGCTAGCACTCCTGATTTTTCCATAAAATCACGACTTTTTACTTCCTTTTTCTCCCTTGGCTCTCGACAGAAACCAGAACCAGTGAAGAAGAAAAAGAGGCCCAATGGCCGAGAGAGAGAGATGATAGAAAGAGAGAGAGTGGTGTTGATTGATACAAAAATTGTATTAGTATTTGTTTTCCAAAAAAACAAATAAACATATACAAATTTCCTTTTTCCAAAAAAGTCAAGCAATAAATGTCTTCAACCACCACATCAATCAATCAAGTGATGACTTGTCACATCACTCAAAGTGACATATGAGTTGACGCTTGATGGGACCAATGATTTGATGTTTGATTTGACTTGCGTGCCACACTCGAATTCGAAATGTGAATGCACTCGCAAACAATCCTGGGCTCTGGTTCGCTAATTCCAAATTAACGAATTTTTCCGTGGCGACGTAATAAAATGATTTTACCTAGCGAAATCACTATTCACGTCGCTAACGAATTAATTCTAAATTAACTCGTTCGTCCGAATTAAAATCTAATTTTAATTCCGCGTCGAAATCCAATTTCGTATAATATATCGAATATATTATTTAATCGATTAATTCCAAATTAATCGTTATCTCTCTTAAATTGATATTTTATCCCAGATAAAATATCTCTGCAATTAATCCCAGAATAATTTTCTCTCTCATCTAATTAATCCCAGATTAATAAAAGTTCGAGTCATACGTTATCGATGAATCTTCGGGAAGCGACCCATGAGATCCCCGGATATGTTGGCAGTAAATTCGGTCGTTGGACTATCCGAACACGTAAGTACCTAGTACTACGTTTGTACCGATTTACAAGACAAGGTTGGCTTCTAGCAAAGCGCCATGACTACCCAATTCTCCAGAAATATCCTTACAGGAATATAAGATCTATATCAGGCGTAATATACGTAGTATTGCGTATATCGATCCAGTATCGGATGATCACATGCATGGCCTGGGGCTGGTACAGTGTCTGCCTCATACGAAGCATATATCGGATTACGAGCAACTAGTCTCTTTATTATCGGATAATCATGACCAAGTCATATTATCCCTATGGTTGCAACCATTTAGAGAACCAGTTATGTATCCCTGCGCGATCATCATCTCCATATGACAGGAGTGACACTTCCGTCTTGACATCACACCCAACACACTACGATTCTCAATATACCCAGCAGAGGCGTACACAGAACCTGTTAAAGCCCTGGATGACCAAAACCAAAGTATATTGACTGTCGCAAGTATTAGCGGTGCAAGTCTCAGGTTAAGACCAAATACACCTACCCTGATTTCGCACTTCCATAGACACATAGTCATACTACCAATGGAATTCAGAGGGAGTCTATCCAGAGCGAAGCTGTTTCCCGTACCATCGGTAAAACACAACCTCCTATTACACTTGCATGAGTATCCTATACCCAAATATATGAGAACTATGCCATTTGTGCCCTCACAACGCGCACAAGTGTAATACTAGTCTTTTACGCATTTATCGATGTCCAATCTCGATAATACTCTGACTAGGGATATTTAACGATTTATCCTTAGTGGATTGATACTGTCTCATATCATTCTCAATCCAGGAACAAATCATAAGGACCTCCTATCATTTATACATGTTGGTGATCTAATCACAAATGATAAGAGAGCAATCTCCTTTGTCACATAGTTAATTTGTACAGCAACACCATGATCTGTACAAATAGTGACGCTATGGGTCATAATTGTCCAACAGGTGGATGATCTGCAACTCTTCCGGTTCACTAACTCAACATCTTTCTTCGCTATTTCGCTGTTCGGGCTGCTGTTTTCACTCCGTTTCGCTGTTGTTTTGCTGCTGTTTTTAGGCCACTGTTTTACGATAATTTATGGACTGTTTGTGTGTGTTTTGGGCTACTGTTTTGATGATTTTTGAGGAGGTTTTTTTGCAGTTTTTTGGTGCAGTTTTGGGTTGTTTTGGGGGGGTATTTATGCGTCAAAACTGGTCAGTACAGTGGGGCTTTTTGCGGCAGTTTCTGTGTGTGCAGTGGGGCATTTTTTGGGCAGTATGTTGGGGCTTATGCGTGCAGTTTTGGGCTGGTCAGCAAGGGTATTTTGCGGCAGGTTTGTGAGGTAGTTTGGGGACAGTTTAAGGTTTATTTGGGTGGCAGTTTAAGGTTGATTTGGTGAAGGAATATGAGGCTGATTTGGTGAGTGGTTTTGTATGGTCAAAGGGCTTGCGTGTGCTATTTGGGTAAAGGGGCAGGTGTTTGTTTTTGGTGTGTTGAGAGAGGCGTGAAGTGGAGTTGAGGCTAGTGGAAGTAATGGGCGTGAGGGCAGGTGGCGTTTAAGGGACCTTGGTGCGTGATAGTGGGCGTGAAGGAAGGGTTTTGTGCGTGAAGAATGGGCGTGAGGGCATTGTTCTGGCTTTGAGGAGACAGCAACATGAGTGAATCTTTCCGGTGGCAGGTGGCTATGAGGGAAGGGTGCCGTGAGTATTTGGCTAGTTAAAGGGGGCTTGCTTACGTGAATTTGTTTGTGGCTTTGTGCATGAGGGGCTCTTGATGTTTGTTTATTCTTTTGCCGTGAGTTGAATGAGAGGAGCCATGGTTTAATGTGTGGGTGAATAGTTCTTTTTATAGGCAAAGGTTTGGGGTTTACCTTGTGAGAGAAGGAAGAGGATTTGTGTATTAATTGAGAGATATTTTTAATTATTATGTGATAGAGAAAATATTTAATTAGGGGAATTTATTTGATTTGTTCTTTTTAATTAAGGATATGATTTATTTAAATTGGTAGGTGATTTAATTAAATTAGGAATGTGATTTATTTTAATTAGGAATGTTATTTATGGAATTTAATTTGAATCTTTTAATTTGGGAAAAGAATTTAATTTGTGACATGTGTTTTAATTTAATTTAATTGGATTTATTTAGTTTAGGAATGTGATTTAATTTAATTTAAGTTTAATTTAATTGGTTTTAATTTAATTTGTGACATGCATTTTAAATGTTTTAATTATTTTGGATTGGGTTTGGTGTGTTTTAAAACAGAGGTCCAACAAGCGAACCCGAAGCTTAAACAAGCGAATTAAATCCATCAAAATGTCAATATCTGACTCTTCCCTTCCGACGTCCGTTTCCCGCGGCTTTCACAATCTAAAGAGGTAGTGTCTCCATAAGAGACTCATCATCGGGACTTATATGCAAAAATGCAGTGCCTACACTTGGCCTTCTCGCCTTTCCCTTCTCAACTGTCTGATGGTTCTTTCAATCTCTGGGTCAGACGGTCAGAGTTCAAATCTTCTGGTTCGTCTCATGTAGTTTCTGAGAACCTGAAACACAAGAAAACAAAAACAATAAGTAAAAAAGAAAATTAGATACAAGTAAAGGTATCTAACCTTAAAACTAATAGTGAAAGATAAATAAGTCCCCGACAACGGCGCCAAAAACTTGACCGGCGTAAACACACACATATAACGCAAGCGTACGTATCGTTCAAGTAGTATAAAAAGTATCGATCCCACGAGGACTTAATAACTAATCTATTAATTTTATGAGGTCAAATGATTACTGGTATCTAACAGGTTGATTGATTGATTTGAAATGGTGATGATTCTAAATTTAAAAACAAGTAAATAAAATTGCACAAAAGTAGGTTTAAAAAAATTCAATATTAAAAACTATCTAGGGTTGTGAATCTTTCTAATATATTTTAAAAGATAAAGTGGTTATTTCATGGTTGTGTAATAAATCGGTTTACTAACCAGGAACACTAAATTATGCAAAAGCCTCTGTCGATGGTCAGACGCAAATACTCAGTTTAACCCAATTGAACCATATGCCTATGTCAACCAAATTATCTGCATTCATTAAGT
This sequence comes from Zanthoxylum bungeanum, assembly GCA_019454045.1. Taxonomy (NCBI): domain Eukaryota; kingdom Viridiplantae; phylum Streptophyta; class Magnoliopsida; order Sapindales; family Rutaceae; genus Zanthoxylum; species Zanthoxylum bungeanum. The sequence goes on from SKCR01042767.1 coordinate 56,391, forward strand.
TTAAGTTCCAATTATGGCTACCCCCGCCCGACAGGTATATGTCTATCCTGTAAGGAAATCTATTAAAGGGTTATCTATCCTCAAGGAAGATCGTGGGCTATTAAGTCTAAGGCTGAAACCTAAAATTCCTTTGTCAAGTTTATTTTAGATTTACCACATCAATCTTATTGGTGATCAGACAACAAGAAGCATTAAGCTTAAGACTTAATAAGTAAACCTTTAAATTACCCAGACTATAAAATAACCCGTTATAAACCGGTGATATTGGATTTCATCAAAACCCCAGATAACTGGCTTAGTTACGACACATATTTACGGGTTGTAAAAACTTAAATAATATAAAAGACATAAAGTAAAATGCTGAAAAGTAAATTGCTGAAAAGTAAATGACGGAAAGTAAATGCTGAAATTAATTACTGAAAATTAAATGCTGAAAAGTAAATGCTGAAAAGTAAATGCTGAAAAGTAAATTACTGAAAAGTAAATGCTGAAAAGTAAATCGCTGAAAGTAAATTGCTGAAAAGTAAATGCTGAAAAGTAAATGCTGAAAAGTAAATTACTTAAAGTAAACTGCTGAAAAGTAAATGCTGAAAAGTAAATTGCTGAAAAGTAAATAAAATAAAAGTACAATAAAAGAAAATGCTGAGGTAAAATGATCCACTTTTATTACTTCTATTTTAGATATCTCCCTTAATATAATATATTAACTTTGCATGATAATTACCAACCAGCCATATAGGCGGTATCCAGATTAAGTCAAATTAATAATTAATTACCAACCGACCAATAAGGCGGTATCCAGTTTAGTCATGTTAAAACCAATTTAAATAATTACCAACCGACCAATATGGCGGTATCCTCGTTAAGTCAGGTTTTAACTAGTTTATATATTATAATTAAGGGAGATTAATCTAAATATTAGTAATAAAAGTTTTACCTTTTACCTCAGCAAATGGGAGTTACCTCCTCATTACAGAAAAGTAAAAACTGAAAATTAAAGAAAGAAAAGTATTGTGTGTAAAAGTAAATTGCGGAAATTAAAAACTGAAAAGTAAAGAAAATAAAGTGCGAAAGCAGAAATTAATTACTGAAAGGTATAAATAAACAAACAAGATACAATCTTCTTAGTATTCTTAAGGAATTCCTTAGAAGAAAGTATGAATTTTAAAAATGAAATGGCTTGGTATTTATAGGTAAAATTTTGCCTCCATCAAATTATCCACCAAATCCATTCTTAATTGCTCCACTAATTGCTTATCATGTTTGGTGGTGATTTGATAATTTTTACTATTTATTTATTAATTTATTTTTTTGCTTTGAAAATGATTGAAAATGACTTTAATAATTACACACAACACACTTCTGGATGGTTCATCAATTTCGGCATGAAATCTTCAGAATTCGAAATTATTTTGTCTTTCGAATTTGTAGATCTTTGAGTCTTATTTAATCTGGAACTTGAATCAGCTCAATCCGATATCAGAGTAAAAAGTTATGCCCAAATTATGACAAATGCGCAAAATTGGAATTTCCAAAACTGCACTTCGTTAAAACGCCCTTTCAAGTTTCCAATCTCCAAAATTAATATGTCAAGTCCAATTTTTGCCCTTATTTGACCCACATTTCGTCCTAAATGATTTCATTGTGTCCCAATATTATTTTATCTGCAAAATAAACTAAAACACATTAAAACGTTCATCAAACCCGAGAAACTAAACAAAATATTAAGTAAAAGGGGCGGTAAATATTGATATATTTTCCGCTCATCAAAGACCAAATACACCTACCCTGATTTAGACTTCCATAGACACATAGTCATACTACCAATGGAATTCTGAGGGGTTTATCCAGAGCGAAGCTGTTTCCGTACCATCGGTAAACACAACCTCCTATTACACTTGCATTAGTATCCAATACCCAAATATATGAGAACTATGTCGTTATACTCCATAACACGCACAAGTGCAATACTAGTCTATTCCGCATTATCGATGTCCAATCTCGATAATACTATTACTAGGGATATTTTAATGATTAAACCTTAGTGGATTAATATTGTCTCATATCTTATTAATCTGGAACAAATCATATGGACTTTTATCCTTTATATATCCTGATAATCCAATTACAAATGATAAAAGAGCAATTTCCTTTGTCACATAGTTAATTTGTACAACAACACCATGTTCTGTACAAATAGTGATGCTATGGGTCATAATTGTCCAGCAATCTCCCTTTTGGCCTATAGCCAATCACTCAAGTGTTCTACACCTGAACTATGTACGGGTCGCTCAAACTTCTGCTGAGAAATAGTTTTTGTCAGTGGATTTGCAAGGTTATCATCTGATGAGATTTATTCGATCATTACATCGCCACGATGTATGATCCGACGAATCAGATGAAATAATTGAAGTACATACTTGGATCATTAATGCGACCATTAATTCTTTAGCTTGTGTTGTATCCTAGCTCAGCTGCTAACAAAACTACTCCTAATCTAATTAGGAATTTTACAGATCCAAAATTGCTTTTTTTTTCTGCCTCAGCTGCAGAAATATTTCGCTTTTGTTGTTTATTCGGCAACTGTATCTTTCTTGGAAAATTTCCAGCTCACTGTTCCGTTATTCAAACTATATAACACCCTTATTACGACTTACAGTCGTTATTGTCGGTTTGGAAACTTGCAGCAGTGAACCCAGTCACTTCAAGTTCTCATTCCCCATGTATAAAAAAGCATCCTTAGTTCGTCTAAGATACTTAAGGATGTTCTTAACATCAATCCAGTGACTATCACTTGGATTGGCCTGATTGTCACTCCATATGCTCAAAGCATATGAGATACTAGGTCGCGTACATATATTTCAATGTACGAGTTCTCAGAGTGTGCAAACAAATTTTAGACCTATCCCAGTAGATCCTTATTCCTAGAATAAAGGTTGTCTCTCCCAAGTATTCTATGGAGAATTGTCTTGAAAGCCAAGCTTTCACCGATTGTATTATGGGAATGTCATTTCCAAGAAATGATATATCATCATTATATAGGACAATCATTATCAGTACGCTCCCACTATCTTTCTTATATACACAAGAATTATATTCGTTTTGAATTAAATCATATACCATTCTGATTACATCAAAACGCTGGTTCCAAGAACGTAATGTTTGCTTCAATCCATAAATGGATTGATTTAACTTGCAAACCTTGTTTGCTTGTTTTGGTACGAAAAAACCGTCAGGATGTTGTAAATATCCTCCAAAATGTTTCCGTTTAAGAAAGCGATTTTGACGTTCAGCTGCAATATTTTATAAATGAAACATGCAGTATTAGCAAGCATTATCCAAATGGATTTAATCATGGCAATGGTTAAGAGGTTTCATCGTAATCGACACGATGTTGATAACGATACCTTTTCGCTACAAGCCTAGCTTTGTACATTTTTTATGTTGCAATCCATGTATGTCTTCCTTGAAGACTCATTTAGTACCAATAGGCACAATGCCTTCCGGTACAACAACCAGTATCAAAACTTGGTTGTATACATAGAATCCATTTCGGACTTCATGGCACTTTGCCATAAAAGGAGTCGATACCTTGTATCAGTTCCGCATACGTAGTCAGTTCGTCTTCCTCAATAAGATTGACATCTTCATGAGGTGAGATCAGAAACCCATACCTCCCAGGTTGTTTTCTGACTATCCCCGACTTGCGCGGTTCTTGTGTATTTGAAGATTATGGTACAGTTTCATCCCTGATGAACTGTTTGTGTTCCATTAAGGAATCGGTGCCTGGAACATTATAAATCTGATTTTCATCGGGTTTTACTTTCCTATCACTTACTACTGCATATGGGTATTCCTCTTAGGAAAACCGTATAGAGAGCAACAATTAAATTGTTCTTTTGTGAGTTGTTTAAGTACTATAATTTGGTTACCCTAGGATAACCTACCAATTAGGCACTTATCCAATTTGGGTTCTAGTTTGGTATCATCCAAACATATGCCCAGCATTCCCAAATCTTCAGGAATGAGAAAAACCCGGTTTCTTTCCTGTTCATATCTAATATGAAATCTGTCCAACAGAATTTTCATGGAACCTTATTCAAAATAAGTATTGCACAGTTTAATGCGTATCCCTAGAAGGAAAATGGTAGCTCAGAGCGACTCATAATTAACCTTACTATGTCCAGCAAAGTTCGGTTTCTCTGTTCGGACACACCATCAAATTGAGGTGTTCCGAGAGGAGTTCTTTATGAAATAATACTATACTCTTTCAAATATTCGAGAAACTTATTTGATTTTGTGACATTGGATGTGTATGAAATCAAATTGGATGGTGATTTGATGTCGATTATGGGTTCGATTGGATTGAAACCAAATCGGACACAAAATCCCTCCTTGGCCGAGAGCTTGTAGCATGTAAATGGGTTTGATTTTTCAATTTGTGTGTTGGACATATAAAAATGAATTAAGCATGATTAATTGGACTAATATGGTGTTTTAGAAATATTGATTTAGTTGATTAATCATGTAATACACTTTAGTTTAATTGAATATGAAATTGGATTTTGTATATTTAATTATTTGGGCCTAATTTTGGAAATTGGACTTTAATGTTGTATTTGGGCCTATTGGGCTTGATTTTATCAAGTTGGGTTTAGGCCAAATGGATTGGATCCAATTGGGCCCAAAACCTTAACCATAAAGCCCAAATACGACTTAATGAACCTTTAATGTTTAATTGGGCCTAATGGGCCAAAATTAATTTAAAGGCTTATGGGGTAAATCCCGGATTGGACTTTGGTTGCGGATTTGACCCGAGTTGACCAAAAGTCCACGCCTTGAAGAAATTAATTAAAAGCCCATTGGACTTTAATTAAATTAATATTGGATATTAATCGGTCTTTGAGACGCGTTACGATTATATTTGGAATTTAAATCGTAAAAGGTTTATTAAATAAAAGTGTAATATTTAATTTGGAATTGAATAGTGAATTAGTATTAAATACATGTTAAATTAGATTTAATGATGTAGTTTAATTTAATTAATGAATTCGTACTTTAAGTACTTATTCGCAAAATGAGTTTGACTCGAACAAAATCAAATCGTTGTTTGAACATTGGATGATCACTTAATTATCAGATTAATTAATTTGATTAGATTGATTGATAGCATGCTTATGTGTGTGAATACATGGTTGTGTTGAATGAATAATGTATATCGGATGGATATTAGTCGGGTGGGCAATTTTAGAAATTGTTGTAATAAATTCGATTTATTAAATTGGACCTACGTGTCCAGCCTTATCACCTTTGTTCTCTTTGTATTCTCTTCTCACCTATTCCCCTCTATGTATATGAGGTTTCTTTAGAAGTGTAGTGTAACGGGTAGAAGTAATACTAGTGCTAGCTTGAGTGAGAAAGGGAGAGATTTGATCTAGGATCAATGTGTTAAGTATCCATCCGCATATCATTATTATTTATTTTCATACTCGCTTTTTATGTATTTAGAATGCATGTTTAAGGGGTATGATGATGAGACCTTAACAAAGATAATTAAATTGGAAGCCAATTTGCACGCGAAAAACACTCGTTAAATATCATGCGTTTATTTTCCTTCCATTGAGTGATTCTTGCTCAAGATCCGAGATTGGCAGGGGTTGTTGGCCAAAGTCAAGCCCTTGTCCGTCAAAGATGTGCTTGAATTACGAGGCTTTGTTCCATATCGGTGTCGTGTCCAAGTTGTGGTTTGTTGGACAAAGTCAAGACCACTTCTTGTCCATTGACATTGATTACGAAGCTTCCATGTCAATGGGTCCGCGTTTGACTGGGATCACTAGGTTTTTTGTGCCAAAGCCAAGGCCTAGTTGATTCAGAGGAAAAAGGTTAGGGTATACATTCGATGTATAGGCATATATAAGATATATGTTTGGGACTTGGATGTCCACCTACTGGATCTAGGAGTTGGATGAGATCCAATTGATCTTCGAGATCTACCTAGTTAATTATCATACAATTTGTTGGCCAAAGTCAAGATTGTGTGATATTTAACGGGATCCTAGCCCACTAGGAAACACGGTTTCCCGAGTACTCGACAGAGGGTTAGAGGCTCGACGAAAAATAGTGGGAGGCAAGTATTGAATTTGCAACATTCGTTCAATTACTCGCCATACGCGCTCAAACAAATATTACTCGTCATATTAATTAAAAGTATTAGTTGGACTAATATTTTATGTTGTTTTAAATATATATATATATATATATAGTTGGACTATATACAAACTCATTCAATATATAGTTGATTTTATAATTAGATTATAGTAATCAATATAATTGAATTAAATGATAGTTGTTTTTATAATTAGATTATAGTAATCAATATTAAAATTATAGTTGATTAAATATTGGATTATTGTAATCATTATAATAAATAGTACTTTATTAAAATTGATTAAATAGTTGGACTATTGAAATCAAGAAAGAATTGAAAAGTTGAATGTTTAAAATATATAATCCTTGGATTAATGTTTTAAATGATTTAATTTTCATATTGGGAATACATAATAGGTTACTTTATTGGATAAAATAACTTGTTATATCTAGGCCATAATTAAGCAAATAAGTAGAGCATAAAATCTTTGGAAGATTTATGTGATGATGACTTTAGTGCTTAATTAATATACTTATCATAAATCTATTTTAGATTTAAAAGTATTAAATTGCAATTAATAATTCTTAGAGAATTGATTTGACTATTCTAGAGGTGAAAAGTCAAAGTTTACAATTGGGCGTGTTGCACAAGGTGCACATCGTTTCGATATTCTGAAACCCAAGGCTTGGCCAAAGGTTTGTGAAATATTGAAAAGATAAATGACATATCCCAAAGTGACTAGCATTTGGATATGGAAGACACGAAGGAATTAAAGAAAGGGTGAGGCTCTTACTTTAAAATATTTGTCAAAGTTATGTTCACTACTAGTATTGAAATTAGATTTTAAATACTTAGTGTGGTACATAAAATATATGTATTGATGTTCAGAATCCGCTATGAGCTGGATACAGACTTCAAGCCGAGATTTCTCTACAAATCGGAAACGGGACGAAAGTCGCTGTTTCGACTGTAGATACCTAAGTTTAGGAACTACCCTTTGGGTATGTACTTAAATTAGGAACTGTTATAATGTAACTAGTTTGACTAGAGACATTATCTCTATATCAGTGTTTAATCCGTTACGGATAAAACCTTTATATTATAGAACACTAAGTGTTTTATTATATAAAGATGATTCTGAGATATATACATTAGATGTAAATAACAGAATTTATATTTTGAATATAATAAAATCTCAAACATATAAAATGACAAATAAATAGCTCAAATTGATTTGATCAATAGAGACTTATTTGTGGCATTGTTGTCTAGGACACAATTAAACCAGACTCGTATATCCACACTTTTGAAGAGTGGGTACTAGGACTGATTTGACTATTCAAATAAGGTCTGCGAATCTAGTTTGTTAGGTAAAATACCTAAAATACTATTTACTTGGTAATAGTATAAAGGCCACCGATCTGTTAGCCTTATTCATGGTGAAGTTTGTGGGCCCATATCTAGCTAGACTAGATGTGAACATGAATATTTCGTGACCTTGACGGATGTAGCATCGCGTTATGGTTATGTGTTTCTTTTGAAGAACACAGATCGTAAACCTTTTGAAGTTTCGACACGAAGTAGAAAAGCAGATCGACTATAGTATTATTCCACCACGGTAAGACCGTATTGGAAAAATATTTAAGTAGTAAGTTTCAGACATACATGAAAGAGTACGGTATTCTTTCATATGAGGACTCCTCCCGAGACACGTCAGTTAGACGATGTGTCCGAACTAAAACCGAATTTTGTTGGACATGATAAGGTTTATTACGAGTCGCTCTGAGCTACTGTTTCCTTCAATAGGATATGTATTAACAGTGCAAAACTTATTTAGAATAAGGTTCCATATAAATCTGTTTGACAGATATCATATAGGATATGAACAGGAAAGAAACGGGGTTTCTCATTCCTAATAATTTGGGTATGCCAGGCATAACGTTTGGACGATACCAAACTAAGAACCCAAATTGGATAAGTGCCAATATAAGTTATCCTAAGGGAAACCATAAGTATAGTACTTATAAATCTCACATGAGAACAATGTAATTGTTGCTCACCATGCGGTTTTCCTAAGAGGAATACCGATATGCAGTGGTCAGTGGGAGGATAGTGATACTCGATGAAAATCGGAGTAATGCTGTTCAAGGCACGAAGTCCTTAATGAAACACAAACAGTTCATCAATAATGAATCTGTACCATTAATCTTCGAATACACAAGAACTGAGTAGATCGGAAAGAGTCAGAAAACAACCTAGGGTATGGGTTTCTGATCTAACCTAATAAAGATGTCAATCTTATGAAGGTATACCATCCGACTACGTTTTTGAGGAAGTGATACGAGGTATCGACTCCCTATTATGGCAAAGTGCCATGAGTCCGAAATGGATTCCATGTATAACAACTATTTTTGAATACTAGTTGTTGTACCACAATGCATTGTGCCTATTGGTACATTAAACGTCTTCAAGGAAGACATACATGGAAGGCAACATACCAACGTACAAAGATGGGCTTTTGACGGAAAGGTATCGTTATCAACATTGTGTTAATAACGGTTCGACCTTTTACTTGTTGCCATGGTAAATCCATTTTGAAGATGCTTGTAGATAACTGCGTATTTCATTTATGAAATGTGTCAGTTATAGATCAAAATCGCTTTCCTGAAAAGGAAACCTTTTGGAGGATGTTTACAACATCCTGACGATTTTGTATAACCGACAAACAAGGTTTGCGGGTTACTCGATCCATGTTTGGATTGAAGCAAGCATAAGGTTCTTGGAACTGACGTTTTGAAATAATCATAATGGTTTATGATTTGACTCAAAACGAAATAATTCTTGTGTATATAAGGAGGTTAGTGGGAGAGCGCACTGACAGTTAAATTCCCATAAAACAATTGGTGAAAGCTTGGCTTTCATAGATATTCTTTCAATAGAAATTCTCCGTAGAATTCTGGGGAGTAACAACCTTTATTCAAGGAATAAAGATCTACTGGGATAGATTTGGAGTTGGTTAACACTCTCTGGAAATTGTACATTTAAAATGTACTTGATAGGGTGTCTCATACGCTTCGAGCATATGGAGTCACGATCAGGTCAATCCAAGTGATAGTCACTGGATTGAAGATTAAGAACATATGTTAGTATCTAATAGAACTAAAGATGTTGTCTTAAACTATGGAGAAAGAGAACTTGAAGTGACTGGGATCACTGCTGCAAGTTTCTAAACAATTAAATACTACGGTACTATAAAGTTTGAATAACGGGACAGTGAGCTTGAAATCTTCCAAGCAAGATAACTGTTGCCGAATAAACAACAAATGCGGATTATTGCTGCAGATGAGGCAGCAATAGAAGCCATTTGGATCGAAAATAAATCTAATTAGATTAGATATAGTTCTGTTAGCAGCTGAGCTAGGCGTCAGCACAAGCTAAAGGATTGAAGGTCTCATCGACGATCCAGATATATACTTCTATATCATCTGATTCGTTCGGATCATACATCGTGGCGATGTGATGATCGTATAAATCGCGTAAAACGATAATCAAACAAATCTGCTGACGAAAATATTTCTTCAGCAATTTGAGCGAACCGTACATAGTTCGAGTGTAGGACACTTGAGTGACTGGCTATGTGCCAAGTGGGAGATTGTTGGACAAAATGACCCATAGCGTCACTATTTGCACAGATCATTGTGTTGTTGTAGTAAATTGACTATGTGACAAGGAAATTGCACTCTCATCATTTGTGATTAGATCACCATAAATATATAAATGAAGAGAGGTCCCTATGATTAGTTCCTGGACTGAGAATGATATGAGACAGTATCAGTCCCCGAATGATTAATCATTAAATATCCCTAGCCGTAGTATTATCGAGACTGGACATCGATAATGCGGAATAGGCTAGTATTGCACTTGTGTGCGTTGTGAGGGCACAACACACATAGTTCTCATATATATAAGTATTGGATACTTATGCAAGTGCGATAGGAGGTCGTGTTTCACCGATGGTACGGGAAACAGCTTCGCTCTGGATAGACCCCTCGGAATCCCTTGGTATTATGACTATGTGTCTATGGGAGGCCGAAATCAAGGTAGGTGTGTATAGTCTTAACCTGAGACTTACATCGCTAATACTTACGATAATCGATAAATTTAGTCTTGGTGGTACAGGCTTTAACCGGTTCTGCGTACACCACTTCTGGGTTTATCAGAAAGTCGTAGTGTATTGGGTGTGATGTCGAGACGGAAGTGTCACTTCAGTCATTATGGAGATGATGTCACGCAGGATACGGTACTAGTGCTCTTGAGTGTTGTGCAACCAATCGGGATATTGTGACCAGGTCATAACTATCCAATTATAGAGACTATGTTACTAGACATCCGATATGTGCTTCGGACGGGGCAGACACTTATCCAGCCCCAGCCCTAGCACGTGACTATCCGATACTGGGCAGATGCACACAATAAAATCGTATACTACGCTTGATAACAGATCTTTGATATTCTTAATTGGATATGTCCGGAGAATTGGGAAGACTTGGTGCTTTGCTAGGAGTCGACCTTGTCTCGTAAATCGGTAGAACGTAGTACTTGGTACGTACGTGATTCGGATACTCCGACGACCGTATTTACTGCCAACTTATCCGGGGATCTCATGGGTCGCTTCCCGATAATCCACCGATGACGCACAACTCGCACTGTTGAATAATCTGGGATTATATAGAAGAGAGAGAAAATTAATCTAGGATTAATTACGGAGATATTTTATCTAGGATAAAATATCGTCTAGACAGAGATAACGATTAATTTGGAAGTAATCGGAAAATTAATATATTCGATATATTAAACGAAATTAGATTTCGACGCGGAATTAAAATTAGATTATAATTCGGGCGAACGAATTAATTTAGAATAAATTCGTTAGCGACGTGAATAATGAATTCGCTAGGCGTAATCATTTAATTACGACGCGACGGAAAAATCGTTAATTTGGAATTAACGAACCCGAGCCCGGGTGTGATTGCGAGCGCATTCGTATTTCGAATTCGAGTGCGGCGACGCAAGTCGCATCAAGCGTCAAATCAATCGGTCGCATCAAGCGTCAAATCACTTGTCACTTTGAGTGATGTGACTTGACATCATGTCACTTTAATAAAGGTGATATGAATAATGATGGACTTGACATAAAGTGTAAAAACATTTTGGAGGGAAAAACTTTTTGGTTTTGGCTCCAATATTTATTTGATTTTATTTGATAAAGTTAAATGAAAAATTGATTATTTTATTCTTGGAAAATATATAATCAATTTTGCTTTACATTTTATTAAGTTAATAACACATTTTATCTCTCATCTCTCTCACGCACAAAGCCATTTTCTTCACTGGTTTTGAACCAGTTTGGGCGTGAACAATAGGGAAGCAAGAGTGGGTTTTCATGGTGAAAATTCAAGTGCTAGCACACTTACAAGTCTTGCGAAGGTGGTAGGGAGGTTCGACCATGAGCCGGGATCCGTCCGACGAAATTAGGAGCTCCATTTCGCAGCTCAAAAACTGAAGACAGAAGGCAGTGGACTGCATGCAGTGGGCGTCCATGGCAGTGCGTTTTTTGGCTTCATTCGTCTTCGATTCGACTCAACCAACCAATGTAAGTATTCCGTTATCTTCGTTGGTGTATTCATGCATGATTTTCATGTCTTGTTTGATCTTGGGACCTAGATTTTTACCTTCAGTTTTTGTGTGTGCAGTGGGGCGTTTTTTGGGCAGTATGTTGGGGCTTATGCGTGCAGTTTTTGGCTGGTCAGCAAGGGTATTTTGTGGCAGGTTTGTGAGGTAGTTTGGGGACAGTTTAAGGTTTATTTGGGTGGCAGTTTAAGGTTGATTTGGTGAAGGAATACGAGGCTGATTTGGTGAGTGGTTTTGTATGGTCAAGGGGCTTGCGTGTGCTATTTGGGTAAAGGCGCAGGTGTTTGTTTTTGGTGTGTTGAGAGAGGTGTGAAGTGGAGTTGAGGCTAGTGGAAGTAATGGGCGTGAGGGCAGGTGGCGTTTAAGGGACCTTGGTGCGTGATAGTGGGCGTGAAGGCAGGGTTTTGTGCGTGAAGAATGGGCGTGAGGGCACTGTTCTGGCTTTGAGGAGGCAGCAACGTGAGTGAATCTTTAGGGTGGCAGGTGGCTATGAGGGAAGGGTGCCGTGAGTATTTGGCTAGTCAAAGGGGGCTTGCTTACGTGAATTTGTTTGTGGCTTTGTGCATGAGGGGCTCTTGATGTTTGTTTATTCTTTTGCCGTGAGTTGAATGAGAGGAGCCAGGGTTTAATGTGTGGGTGAAGGGTTCTTTTATAGGAAAAGGGTTGGGGTTTACCTTGTGAGAGAAGGAAGATGATTTGTGTATTAATTGAGAGATATTTTTAATTATTATGTGATAGGGAAAATCTTTAATTAGGGGAATTTATTTGATTTGTTCTTTTTAATTAAGGATATGATTTATTTAAATTGGTAGGTGATTTAATTAAATTAGGAATGTGATTTATTTTAATTAGGAATGTTATTTATGGAATTTAATTTGAATCTTTTAATTTGGGAAAGGAATTTAATTTGTGACATGTGTTTTAATTTAATTTAATTGGATTTATTTAGTTTAGGAATGAGATTTAATTTAATTTAAGTTTAATTTAATTGGTTTTAATTAAATTTGTGACATGCATTTTAAATGTTTTAATTATTTTGGATTGGATTTGGTGTGTTTTAAAACAGAGGTCCAACAAGCAAACCTGAAGCTTAAACAAGCGAATTAAATCCAACAAAATGTCAATATCTGACTCTTCCCTTCTCACGTCCGTTTCCCGCGGCTTCCACAATCTTAAGAGGTAGTGTCTCCATACGAGACTCATCATCGGAACTTATATACAAAAATAAAGTGCCTACAGTAGCCCCACATTATGAGACTTGTGCAGTATGTGACAATGACAATCCTATCAAAGTACGTGCAATGCATTTTTACTTACCTGACTCGCCAGCTGCCACTTGACTTGCCTGTTGCTTTGAATTGAGTTGATGAGAGGTGGTCCATTTTCGAACCGAGTTGATAAAGTGGTCCTCGACCCTAGAATTCATTCCCAAAACTGCTGGTGAAGTGGGCCTCGACCCTGGGACTCGGCCCTGGGATTCATTCCCTGGATTCATTCAAAAACTCTGATAACGTTGGCCTCGGCCCTAGGATTCATTCTGTGGATTCATTCCCAATTCTGACGACGTGGGCCTCGGCCCTAGGATTCATTCCAAATTCTGATAACGTGGGTCTCAGCCCTGGGATTCATTCCCTGGATTCATTCCAAATTCTGATAACGTGGGCCTCGGCCCTGTGATTCATTCCCTAGATTCATTCCAAATTCTGACAACGTGGGCCTCGGCCCTGGGATTCATTCTCTGGATTCATTCCAAATTCTGACGACGTCGGCCTCGGCCCTGGGATTCATTCCCTGAATTCATTCCAAATTCTGATAATGTGGGCCTTGGCCCTGGGATTCATTATCTGGATTCATTCCAAATTCTGACAATGTGGTCCTCGGCCCTAAGATTCATTCCCTGGATTCATTCAAAATTCTGATATCGTGGGCCTCGACCTTGGGATTCATTCCCTGGATTCATTCCAAATTCTGACGACGTGGGCCTCGGCCCTTGGATTCATTCCCTGGATTCATTCCAAATTCTGACGAGGTGGGCCTCGGCCTTGGGATTGATTCCCTGGATTCATTCCAAATTCTAATAACGTGGGCCTCGGCCCTGGGATTCATTCCAAATTCTGACGACGTGGGCCTCGGCCCTGGGATTCATTCCAAATTCTGACGACGTGGGCCTCGGCCCTAAGATTCATTCTAAATTCTGATAACGTGGGCCTCGGCCCTGGGATTCATTCCATGGATTCATTCCAAATTCTGACGACGTGGGCCTCGGCCCTTGGATTCATTCCCTGGATTCATTCCAAATTCTGACGACGTGGGCCTCGGCCTTGGGATTCATTCCCTGGATTCATTACAAATTCTGACAACGTGGGCCTCGGCCTTGGGATTGATTCCCTGGATTCATTCCAAATTCTGACAACGTGGGCCCCGGCCCTGGGATTCATTCCAAATTCTGACGACGTGGGCCTCGGCCCTGGGATTCATTCCCTGGATTCATTCCAAATTCTGACGACGTGGGCCTCGGCCCTAGGATTCATTCCCTGGATTCATTCCAAATTATAATAACGTGGGCTTCAGCCCTAGGATTCATTCCCAAAACTGGTATTGATACTGATGTGTCTCCATAAGCAGAGTGTCACAGTGATATCTCCACACCCGGAGTGCCATACCTGGCAAAACTGATCTGATGTCTCCTTACCCGGAGTGCCATACCTGGCAAAACTAATCTGATGTCTCCATACCCGAAGTGCCGTACCTAGCAAAACTGATACTACTGCTAATACGGACCTCGCCCCCAGAATGCCATACCCGGCCAGACTAATTCTGATAATAATGTGGACCTCGCCCCTAGAGTGCCATACCCGGCAAGACTGATACTGATGACGTGATGGTTCGTTCTCGAACCATGCTGTAAGGTGGTCCATTCCCGAACCGTTACTGTGTGAGGTGGTCTATTCCCGAACCGTTACTGTGATGTGGTCCATTCTCGAACCTTGCTCCATTCTCGAAGTGTCATTCCCGGCTTGTTCATTCCCGAATCGTGCTCTATTTTCGGAGTGCCATTCCCGGCTTGTTCATTCTCGAACCTTGCTCCATTCTCGGAGTGTCATTCCCGGCTTGTTCATTCTCGAACTGTGCTCCATTCTCGGAGTGTCATTCCCGGCTTGTTCATTCTTGAACTGTGCTCCATTCTCGGAGTGCTGATGATGTGTGTCTCCATACCCGGAGTGCTGATGATGCAGTGGGCCCTCGACCCTGGGACGTATCCCGGAACTGCAACTGATGTGTGGGCCCTCGACCTTGAAACACATCCTAAAAGTAATGATGTAGTGGGTTGTGGATCATAGGACGCATCCCGAAACTATAACTGTTGATGCAATGGGCCCTCGACCCTGGGACGCTTCCCGGAACTGCAACTGACAACGAGGGCCCTCGATCCTGGGACGCTTCCCAATACTGCTGACAATGTGGGCCTCGCCCTCAAACTGATGATGTAGTGGGTCATCAACCCTTAACTGTTACTGATATGGGCCTCGCCCTGGATCAATACTGATATGGGCCTCGCCCCCAGACTTATACTGATGTGGGCCTCGCCTCCAAACTGATACTGGTATGGGCCTTACCCTGAACTGATACTGATATGGGCCTCGACCCTGGGACGCATCCCCAAAACTACTGATGATGTGGGTCTCAACCCTGGGACTCATCCCCAAAACTGATGATGATGTGGGTCTCGACCCTGGGACTCATCCCTAAAACTGCTGATGATGTGGGCCTCGACCCTGGGACTCATCCCCAAAACTACTGCTGATGTGGGCCTCAACCTTGGGACTCATCCCCAAAACTGATAGTGTGGGCCTCGGCCCTGGGATTCATTCCCAAAACTGATAGTGTGGGTCTCGGCCCTGGGATTCATTCCCGAAACCGATGATGCTTTGTTGCTGTTTCTGGTTGGCTTGCATTTGCCACTTTCTCCTTTTCTTTAAAACCTACGAACAAAAACAAGACAAAGATTGCGTATATATGACGTGTATACATGCATGCATGAATGTGTTTTCTATTCCGATGGGTTATGTCTTCCTTGTGCTCTTCGGTGCTTCTTACCTACAAAAGTCTTTGGTCGCCCCCTAGGTCTGCTTGAAATTTCCTTCTGCCAGTTCTCTTCTGGTGATTGCTCAGTTTCCTTTGGTCCCATGGCTCAAGTTCTCGTTATATCCCTTATCTGCGGGGTGGTAGACTGGTCGCCCCCAGTCTTGATTTAGCTTTCTACTTTCCACTGCTTATATTAGGTCAAGGTGGACCACATGATAGGGCATTCTATATCATCATATTATATCACATGCTATGAAAAAGTCCAAATAGTTACACATATTATTGCCCTAAAAGAATGTCTAGTATTGAAACTAGAGAACCTTCAAAACACTCGATGCAACTCGAATCCAAGTCTTTGAATAAATGATCTAAGCCAGACTTAAAGTGTGTGTGTAAAAATGTTCCTTTGCAGATTCATCCCCAGGTGAGCCAACTCAATGATTTCGTTACAAAATTGGGATCGATGGGTCAAACCAACCTAGATGTCTCAATTATGCATGCAGTTGCTTTTCTGTGCTCAATGTGGTATGGTTTTCTTTATTTTTTGTCTCTTTCTTTTTCTTTTCATTTTGAACTTCTTATTTTTTCTTTTCTTTTCTTTTTCTCTTTTTTTCTTTCTTTTTTTTCAACACACCTTCCCTTTAAGGTAACATTTCTCCTCATGGTGGTCCTAATACTCGCCCATATGTAGCTTCTTGCTTATCGGTTATAGGTGGTTCAATTCTTTTCTTTAGAGACTTTTCTTTCATTTTCAACCATACCACACATCATAACATAAGCAAATCAAGATAGACGTCTAAGCAAACGGTCATTCACCGACCTACAATTTCTTCGACTAGTCATTTTGCTAATTACTCAGATTTTCATTGCTAAGAACCACAATCAAGTGCTTATAAGTCTAACATAGATCAATTAATCAAAGCATCAGGTAAAAGCACGTCAATGGTTTATCGTTTCTAAAGTTTCCCTCTAAAGCAATCAATTTCATCATCGGACTTATGTCTAACTATCAAGAACTAAAAACAAACAATATATTTTTTTTCTTTTCTCTTTTTTTTTTGAAGGCCCCCATAATGGTCTTTCTATCCTTGCCGTAAGGTTTTCTGTTTCTCGATTTCCTTTTCCCCGATATCCATGTTTGCTAAACTCTTCTTGACAAGCCCCTCTTTTTTCTAACCCAACGGATATCTATGATGGCTTTTAAGACACAGAGGGTTAACATGATACATGTATGCATGAGATGCGTGCGATGTATGAGATGTAATATGCATGTAGTTATCAAAAGCATAAAGGGGCAAATTTTATAAGATGTATGACTATGGTTCACACGCGGGTTTATAGGGGTGTAGACAAAGGCTCTCGTCGACAAAGGATTGCCCACAACTAGGACTCCCCACTCAAGGGTTCAACCGACTGTTAAAATCCTCCAAGAATCGGCCAATTTTTAGTCCTTCGTCAAGCTCCAAGCTTCGCGAAATGATTCCAAGCTCATGGGTGGACTTCCCTATCACCTTCGAATGATTTCATAGTATGCTAGCACTCCTGATTTTTCCATAAAATCACGACTTTTTACTTCCTTTTTCTCCCTTGGCTCTCGACAGAAACCAGAACCAGTGAAGAAGAAAAAGAGGCCCAATGGCCGAGAGAGAGAGATGATAGAAAGAGAGAGAGTGGTGTTGATTGATACAAAAATTGTATTAGTATTTGTTTTCCAAAAAAACAAATAAACATATACAAATTTCCTTTTTCCAAAAAAGTCAAGCAATAAATGTCTTCAACCACCACATCAATCAATCAAGTGATGACTTGTCACATCACTCAAAGTGACATATGAGTTGACGCTTGATGGGACCAATGATTTGATGTTTGATTTGACTTGCGTGCCACACTCGAATTCGAAATGTGAATGCACTCGCAAACAATCCTGGGCTCTGGTTCGCTAATTCCAAATTAACGAATTTTTCCGTGGCGACGTAATAAAATGATTTTACCTAGCGAAATCACTATTCACGTCGCTAACGAATTAATTCTAAATTAACTCGTTCGTCCGAATTAAAATCTAATTTTAATTCCGCGTCGAAATCCAATTTCGTATAATATATCGAATATATTATTTAATCGATTAATTCCAAATTAATCGTTATCTCTCTTAAATTGATATTTTATCCCAGATAAAATATCTCTGCAATTAATCCCAGAATAATTTTCTCTCTCATCTAATTAATCCCAGATTAATAAAAGTTCGAGTCATACGTTATCGATGAATCTTCGGGAAGCGACCCATGAGATCCCCGGATATGTTGGCAGTAAATTCGGTCGTTGGACTATCCGAACACGTAAGTACCTAGTACTACGTTTGTACCGATTTACAAGACAAGGTTGGCTTCTAGCAAAGCGCCATGACTACCCAATTCTCCAGAAATATCCTTACAGGAATATAAGATCTATATCAGGCGTAATATACGTAGTATTGCGTATATCGATCCAGTATCGGATGATCACATGCATGGCCTGGGGCTGGTACAGTGTCTGCCTCATACGAAGCATATATCGGATTACGAGCAACTAGTCTCTTTATTATCGGATAATCATGACCAAGTCATATTATCCCTATGGTTGCAACCATTTAGAGAACCAGTTATGTATCCCTGCGCGATCATCATCTCCATATGACAGGAGTGACACTTCCGTCTTGACATCACACCCAACACACTACGATTCTCAATATACCCAGCAGAGGCGTACACAGAACCTGTTAAAGCCCTGGATGACCAAAACCAAAGTATATTGACTGTCGCAAGTATTAGCGGTGCAAGTCTCAGGTTAAGACCAAATACACCTACCCTGATTTCGCACTTCCATAGACACATAGTCATACTACCAATGGAATTCAGAGGGAGTCTATCCAGAGCGAAGCTGTTTCCCGTACCATCGGTAAAACACAACCTCCTATTACACTTGCATGAGTATCCTATACCCAAATATATGAGAACTATGCCATTTGTGCCCTCACAACGCGCACAAGTGTAATACTAGTCTTTTACGCATTTATCGATGTCCAATCTCGATAATACTCTGACTAGGGATATTTAACGATTTATCCTTAGTGGATTGATACTGTCTCATATCATTCTCAATCCAGGAACAAATCATAAGGACCCTCCTATCATTTATACATGTTGGTGATCTAATCACAAATGATAAGAGAGCAATCTCCTTTGTCACATAGTTAATTTGTACAGCAACACCATGATCTGTACAAATAGTGACGCTATGGGTCATAATTGTCCAACAGGTGGATGATCTGCAACTCTTCCGGTTCACTAACTCAACATCTTTCTTCGCTATTTCGCTGTTCGGGCTGCTGTTTTCACTCCGTTTCGCTGTTGTTTTGCTGCTGTTTTTAGGCCACTGTTTTACGATAATTTATGGACTGTTTGTGTGTGTTTTGGACTACTGTTTTGATGATTTTTGATGAGGTTTTTTTGCAGTTTTTTGGTGCAGTTTTGGGGTGTTTTGGGGGGGTATTTATGCTTCAAAACTGGTCAGTACAGTGGGGCTTTTTGCGTCAGTTTCTGTATGTGCAGTGGGGCATTTTTTGGGCAGTATGTTGGGGCTTATGCGTGCAGTTTTGGGCTGGTCAGCAAGGGTATTTTGCGGCAGGTTTGTGAGGTAGTTCGGGGACAGTTTAAGGTTTATTTGGGTGGCAGTTTAAGGTTGATTTGGTGAAGGAATATGAGGCTGATTTGGTGAGTGGTTTTGTATGGTCAAAGGGCTTGCGTGTGCTATTTGGGTAAAAGGGTAGGTGTTTGTTTTTGGTGTGTTGAGAGAGGCGTGAAGTGGAGTTGAGGCTAGTGGAAGTAATGGGCGTGAGGGCAGGTGGCGTTTAAGGGACCTTGGTGCGTGATAGTGGGCGTGAAGGCAGGGTTTTGTGCGTGAAGAATGGGCGTGAGGGCAGTGTTCTGGCTTTGAGGAGACAGCAACATGAGTGAATCTTTACGGTGGCAGGTGGCTATGAGGGAAGGGTGCCGTGAGTATTTGGCTAGTTAAAGGGGGCTTGTTTACGTGAATTTGTTTGTGGCTTTGTGCATGAGGGGCTCTTGATGTTTGTTTATTCTTTTGCCGTGAGTTGAATGAGAGGAGCCAGAGTTTAATGTGTGGGTGAATGGTTCTTTTTATAGGCAAAGGTTTGGGGTTTACTTTGTGAGAAAAGGAAGATGATTTGTGTATTAATTGGGAGATATTTTTAATTATTATGTGATAGGGAAAATCTTTAATTAGAGGAATTTATTTGATTTGTTCTTTTTAATTAAGGATATGATTTATTTAAATTGGTAGGTGATTTAATTAAATTAGGAATGTGATTTATTTTAATTAGGAATGTTATTTAAGGAATTTAATTTGAATCTTTTAATTCGGGAAATGAATTTAATTTGTGACATGTGTTTTAATTTAATTTAATTGGATTTATTTAGTTTAGGAATGTGATTTAATTTAATTTAAGTTTAATTTAATTGGTTTTAATTTAATTTGTGACATGCATTTTAAATGTTTTAATTATTTTATATTGGGTTTGGTGTGTTTTAAAACAGAGGTCCAACAAGCGAACCCGAAGCTTAAACAAGCGAATTAAATCTAACAAAATGTCAATATCTGACTCTTCCCTTCCGACGTCCATTTCCCGCGGCTTCCACAATCTAAAGAGGTAGTGTCTCCATACGAGACTCATCATCGGGACTTATATGCAAAAATGCAGTGCCTACACTTGGCCTTCTCGCCTTTCCCTTCTCAACTGTCTGATGGTTCTTTCAATCTCTGGGTCAAGCGGTCAGAGTTCAAAGCTTCTGGTTCGTCTCATGTAGTTTCTGAGAACCTGAAACACAAGAAAACAAAAACAATAAGTAAAAAAGAAAATTAGATACAAGTAAAGGTATCTAACCTTAAAAATAATAGTGAAAGATAAATAAGTCCCCGACAACGGCGCTAAAAACTTGACCGGCGTAAACACACACATATAACGCAAGCGTACGTATCGTTCAAGTAGTATAAAAAGTATCGATCCCACGAGGACTTAATAACTAATCTATTAATTTTATTAGGTCAAATGATTACTAGTATCTAACAGGTTGATTGATTGATTTGAAATGGTGATGATTCTAAATTTAAAAACAAGTAAATAAAATTGCACAAAAGTAGGTTTAAGAAAATTCAATATTAAAAACTATCTAGGGTTGTGAATCTTTCTAATATCTTTTAAAAGATAAAATGGTTATTTCATGGTTGTGTAATAAATCGGTTTACTAACCAGGAGCACTAAATTATGCAAAAGCCTATGTCGATGGTCAGACGCAAATACTCAGTTTAACCCAATTGAACCATATGTCTATGTCAACCAAATTATCTGGATTCATTAAGTTTAAGTTCCAATTATGGCTACCCCCGCCCGACAGGTATATGTCTATCCTGTAAGGAAATCTATTAAAGGGTTATCTATCCTCAAGGAAGATCGTGGGCTATTAAGTCTAAGGCTGAAACCTAAAATTCCTTTGTCAAGTTTATTTTAGATTTACCACATCAATCTTATTGGTGATCAGACAACAAGAAGCATTAAGCTTAAGACTTAATAAGTAAACCTTTAAATTACCCAAACTATAAAATAACCCGTTATAAACAGGTGATATTGGATTTCATCACAACCCCAGATAACTGGCTTAGTTACGACACATATTTACGGGTTGTAAAAACTTAAATAAAATAAAAGACATAAAGTAAAATGCTGAAAAGTAAATTGCTGAAAAGTAAATGATGGAAAGTAAATGCTGAAATTAAATACTGAAAATTAAATGCTGAAAAGTAAATGCTGAAAGTAAATTACTGAAAATTAAATGCTGAAAGTAAATCGCTGAAAGTAAATTGCTGAAAAGTAAATGCTGAAAGTAAATTGCTGAAAAGTAAATAAAGTAAAAGTACAATAAAAGAAAATGTTGAGGTAAAATGATCCACTTTTATTACTTCTATTTTCGATATCTCCCTTAATATAATATATTAACTTTGCATGATAATTACCAACCAGTCATATAGGCGGTATCCAGATTAAGTCAAATTAATAATTAATTACCAACCGACCAAACAGGCGGTATCCAGTTTAGTCATGTTAAAACCAATTTAAATAATTACCAACCGACCACTATGGCGGTATCCTCGTTAAGTCAGGTTTTAACTAGTTTATATATTATAATTAAGGGAGATTAATCTAAATATTAGTAATAAAAGTTTTACCTTTTACCCCAGCAAAGGGGAGTTACCTCCTCATTACAGAAAAGTAAAAACTGAAAATTAAAGAAAGAAAAGTATTGTGCGTAAAAGTAAATTGCGGAAAGTAAAAACTGAAAAGTAAAGAAAATAAAGTGGGAAAGAAGAAATTAATTACTGAAAGGTATAAAAAAACAAACAAGATACAATCTTCTTAGTATTCTTAAGGAATTCCTTAGAAGAAAGTATGAATTTTACAAATGAAATGGCTTGGTATTTATAGGCAAAGTTTTGCCTCCATCAAATCATCCACCAAATCCATTCTTAATTGCTCCACTAATTGCTTATCATGTTTGGTGGTGATTTGATAATTTTTACTATTTATTTATTAATTTATTTTTTTGCTTTGAAAATGATTGAAAATGACTTTAATAATTACACACAACACACTTCTGGATGGTTCATCAATTTCGGGCATGAAATCTTCAGAATTCGAAATTATTTTGTCTTTCGAATTTGTAGATCTTTGAGTCTTATTTAATCTGGAACTTGAATCAGCTCAATCCGATATCAGAGTAAAAAGTTATGCCCAAATTATGACAAATGCGCAAAATTGGAATTTCCAAAACTGCACTTCGTTAAAACGCCCTTTCAAGTTTCCAATCTCCAAAATTAATATGTCAAGTCCAATTTTTGCCCTTATTTGACCCACATTTCGTCCTAAATGATTTCATTGTGTCCCAATATTATTTTATCTGCAAAATAAACTAAAACACATTAAAACGTTCATCAAACCCGAGAAACTAAACAAAATATTAAGTAAAAGGGGCGGTAAATATTGATATATTTTCCGCTCATCAAAGACCAAATACACCTACCCTGATTTAGACTTCCATAGACACATAGTCATACTACCAATGGAATTCTGAGGGGTTTATCCAGAGCGAAGCTGTTTCCGTACCATCGGTAAACACAACCTCCTATTACACTTGCATTAGTATCCAATACCCAAATATATGAGAACTATGTCGTTATACTCCATAACACGCACAAGTGCAATACTAGTCTATTCCGCATTATCGATGTCCAATCTCGATAATACTATTACTAGGGATATTTTAATGATTAAACCTTAGTGGATTAATATTGTCTCATATCTTATTAATCTGGAACAAATCATATGGACTTTTATCCTTTATATATCCTGATAATCCAATTACAAATGATAAAAGAGCAATTTCCTTTGTCACATAGTTAATTTGTACAACAACACCATGTTCTGTACAAATAGTGATGCTATGGGTCATAATTGTCCAGCAATCTCCCACTTGGCCTATAGCCAATCACTCAAGTGTTCTACACCTGAACTATGTACGGGTCGCTCAAACTTCTGCTGAGAAATAGTTTTTGTCAGTGGATTTGCAAGGTTATCATCTGATGAGATTTATTCGATCATTACATCGCCACGATGTATGATCCGACGAATCAGATGAAATAATTGAAGTACATACTTGGATCATTAATGCGACCATTAATTCTTTAGCTTGTGTTGTATCCTAGCTCAGCTGCTAACAAAACTACT